>OW584243.1:8317000-8602000 GCA_939192795.1 Bombylius discolor | reverse complement strand
TAGACCGGCGGATTAGCAAAATTTCAATCACACAAACAAAAAAAGATCATATTCTATTAGAGTGAAAGGATCAATGGGTGTTGAGATCGAATCCGGGGCCAAGAGATTTGCAGTGAAAGCAGAATATAGGAAGGATTCTCGACCTCCATCCGCTCCTCGCCGATATCCACCACACACAAGCGCTTAATATAGGCTCATTTGTGTGTGTTTTTTTTTTTTTTTTTTTTCTTTTTTTTTCTTTTTATTTAAAATTAAAAAAAAAAATAATTGTATTTTGCTTTTTTCTTTCTGTTTATTTCTATAAATATTTAATTGATTGTCTTCATTTAAATTTGTATTTGATAATAATGAATATGATGATTTAGTTATAAATTATTTATATTAAAGTTATAAAAATAAATTTTATTATGTTCATCCTTAAAATAGCTAAATGGAATTATTTTTTTTTTTGATTTTCAAAACAAAAAAATTACTATTTTTAAATTTATCAATCTTATATAATTGTATAAATATATTATAATTATTATCTTTAGAATCTACTAAAATCAATGCCAGATATTCATTTAAATTATTATTATAAAAAAAAAATCCAAAAATTATTTATAACATATGGCATTAAAAAAAATTTTTTTTTTCTTGTATGATCATTAATTAAATGTGATAAATGTTTTTGTAATGCTTTGATTGATATGTACTGAAACTGGTTGTTTGATTTGTATTACAATTATTATTAATAATTAAAGTAAAATTTTCATATGATTTTTTTCTATTCTACTTGAGTCTATTTGAAAATTAATATAAATTTTTTTCATGAATTTTTTTTTTTCTTTAATATACATATATATATATAGGTATAAATTATTCAATCTTGAATCTCAAATATAATATCTATTTTTGTTTCATTTAAAATTCATATATTTTATTTTTTTTCTTTTTCCCTTTTATCTTATTTTTTTTTCTCGTTTCATATACATTACATACAATTCTATTATTTCTTCAAAGTATCTTTTTTTTTCTTTTTTTTTTTGTAAGCTATTATTTTATCTGTAACAAAAAAAAATTATTACTTATCTTTATACAAGATGTGTAGATACAAGATTGGTCCACTGATGATCGGCGGAGATTCCCACGTGGCGGTACCGTGACTCACTTTCCTTTGTTGTAAATTTATATTGATTTTTTTTTTTCTTTTTCCTTTTTTTTTCTTTTTTTTTTGTTGTATATACTAATTTACACTTGTATTTTATTTTACAATAACTATGTATACAATTATGTAATTTTTTTTTTTTTTTCTTTTTTCTACATTTTTAAGTTATTCACCTCCTTTTTTCCTTTTTTTCTCCTTCTTCCTTCTCTTTTTCATTATTTTTAATTTAAACTATCATTTTATTTATATGTTTATTTTTTTATTTTATATTTAAATTTTTAATTCTTTTAATTTTATAAATTTCTTCTTTTTTCATTATTTTTAATTAAAACTATCATTTTATTTATATGTTTATTTATTTATTTTATATTTAAATTTTTAATTCTTTTAATTTTATAAATTTCTTCTTTTTTCATTATTTTTAATTTAAACTATCATTTTATTTATATATTTATTTATTTATTTTATATTTAAATTTTTAATTTCTTTTAATTTTATAAATTTTTTTCAAATTATCATTGTAGTTATATATCTATTAATTTATTTTATATTTAAATTTTTAATTCTTTTAATTTTACGTTTTTATTATTTTGTACACAAAAAGAACTAAGTTTCGCTTTTTACTTTATTTTTGAAAATAAAATTATTACTTTTAGTTAATGCTATTTAACATTTTCTCTTGAAAAAAAAAATTCTACGCGATATGTCCACATACCGACCAACACTCAGCGAAGCAGAAAACAGAATCCAAAGCCTCTACGGCACAGAAGAAAAAAAAATAACTATATCGACTACATCTTGAAAAAAAATCCGGAACTCAACTCAAAAGAAAAAGCCCCTGTGATAAATTCTACCTCGCTTATATAGCCAGGTTTGAGTTAATCACAGTACTCATTTACTATGTAAATTGTAAATTAAGAGAAACAAAAATTAAGAGGTCAATGCATATTAACTATTAATGCGTATGTCAGGTATATGAATTATCGTTTTTCGAGACTATTCCATATATTACTTAATGAGTAATATATAGTGAATAGGCAGTATCCACATTTTGGGTACTTGACCGGTGCGTGTGTGTGTGTGTGTGAGTTAAAATTTTATATTTCATTACGCCATTTACATGAGTAAATAGGTCGTAATGAAATATATAGGTTAATTAACATATAAGAACTTTTATATAAACTACTTTATATGGGTAGTAAAAGCTATGTGAGATTTTATGTATTTGCCGTCGGCAAATACCATTATATGCATTTTAGGTTGTAAGAGATTACTTTTTTTTTTTTTTTTGGAAATTTGAATTTTAATAAAAAGGTAGGTAATTGAAGATAAGAAAATTTTGATGAAGAATGAGAAGAAAAAAATTACGTAAAATAATTCTCTTATGTTTTCTATAAATCGCGTGATTTTTAAAATATAAAAGAAAAATCACGCCACTTATAGAACAATGTGATGGATTACAAATGTTGCTTGTGTGCAACGGATTTTAAATTACAGTTCATATTTTGGAATTTTAAGTTGCAATTCCAATGAATTGCAGACTTTATTTTTCCAATATGAACTGAACTTAAATATTTTAATGTACAGCCAACTGAATTTGTACAGTGGCGTACAAAAAAAATGACCATCAAAAAAATTAATGTAGCTGTCGCAACAACACAAACTTTTCCACTGACCTGTCGAGGTGGAAAAGGTTGGAAAACGGCAGCAGGCAAATGAAAACCGGACAAATGTGGAGGCCCTTGGTGGGGAAGTTTGACCGAAAGAGGAGGTGGTCTGGGTTGCCAATGACAACAACGTGGGGCTCGTCCACGCCCTGAGATAGTCTCATGTTATACCAATTGAACTAGCCGGGCAAAAATATAAATACCAAAAATAAATGAGAGGGTGTGACACACACCTTAATCAAAACCCAACAACGAACCTACGCGGATGATTCATATACCAGCATATACAAGTCAAGCATGACCATGAATATTTTAAAAGAAAACTAGAAGACTCTAAAAAAAACTGAACGTCAGGGTCTATATGGGACCACAAACCACAGAAAAATAGACATGATATTCTTTGAAAAATTCTTCCACCTGAACCCAGCTTCACCCCAATTTGAGATTTTAACACGATGTTGCTAACAATATTATGCAAAACATAAAAAAAATGAGCAAAATTGAGAGTTAGCATTTTTAGATATTCAAGGATAAAGGATCCTTTTATCGTCCTTGTAGTTCTTTTTGAAAAAAAAATTTTTGGAAGTATTTTTATATGATAGAATAACCTCTCCCCTTTAAAATGAGCTATATATTATCGCTCTACGATAATATTTAAGATTTCTACGATTTTTTAAAAATATGCATTTTGCACAAAAACCAAAATTTCATAACCCCATAATTCCCAAGAAATGTGATTTTTCTTAAAAATATTTCACGTATGTGATACTGGACCAGAGGCACACCTTCTCATAAAATTTCAAAAAAATCGGAAGACATCGATTCTCAAATTCGATATTTTTTGGTCGAAATTTTGTGGAACTGCCCAGGTACGTATATATCTTTTATAAATAATATATCATAGTCGTTATACTTTTACTTACTTTAACACTCCAACATAATTTAAATTTTATACATATGTATGTATATGAGAATTCATTTTAACGTTACAAATATAGTACATATACACATATTTTTTCTTCTTTGAAAATTATATGCATTTTATCCTATAACTTTTATTCTGGTAAAGAGATTTCTACCGTTAAAAGTTTATTTAGTAGTAAGCAATCCTTCGAAAACATATTTTAAGAAAAACAAACACCCTGTATCTCGCGTCATATTACGAGGATCTTTTTGATTTCAAAAAAAATTTTGTAAGAAATTTTACTGTTCAAAAATTTTAAGTTAATAAGATTACAAAATCCGGAAATAAGTATTTAAATTTGTCTTGAAAATGTTAAAAAAATATCTTAAAATTCGAATAAAATATAAAATACATCACGAATTTAAAAAAAAAAAAAACTACAATGAAGGCAAAAAAAAGGAAATAAACTTTTTATATACGGTAATGTATGTTATTGAAGAAAAACACAAAACATTTAATGTTAAAAACTTCCATATGCTATTACGTTATTGTCTTTTGTTTCTGACATTCAAGTAAAAGAACATTATGTATGCTATAGAGTATAGCTGACATCCATAAAAAAAGTTGATTTTATATTTCTACGACATCAGAATAATTTTATTTAACTTTTTCCTATATAAACATTTCTTCATTTATATACAATTTAGTATAATATTTTATACTGACTCTACATATGTACATATGTGCCCAATATGTTTTTGTTTTGTGTCTTTCTCAACATATCAGCTATGTGTATACACAATAAGGGTCACAAAATCTACTTAATAATTCTTTTACAATTAAATTTGTGAACGACCATCAACTATGTGATTTGTGATTGTAATTTTTTGTTTTTTCCTTTTTTTTGTTTTTTTTTTTTTTTGCCCCTACTCGTTTGTTATTTTTGTTTTATTATTATTATTTTATGTTTATTTGTATATTTTATCTTTGTTATTATGGTCAGTTGAAAGTATTTATTTCATAAACAAATAACTATAAATATCTACATATTATACTACAAAAATAAATAAATAAATAATACATCTTGAGTACGGGTAGACATACATATATGTATGTTCTGCACATGTATGTTCTATACCTTTAGATATAATTTCCCTCCGAAAATCTAATTTTCCATGAAAAGTTTTTATAAACTTTTTTTTTGCTAGTTTTTTTGTATTCTTTTGTGTTTATACTTTTATTCTATTTTATTTTATTTTTATTTTATTTTCTTATATAAATATGAATTGAAGTTACGCATACAAAAAAAGGACATCAAGATGGAAGAGGGAATCTAAAATACAAATGATTTGTTATTTAATTCTTGTCTCTACATATGTATAATATGGACTATATACTAGAGTAATTTTTATGTACCTACATTCATAAGGATTGCTCGAAAAGTTTTCAGTTGGCAAAGTAAAATAAGACTTTTAAGAAATTCCATGGAATTGTCAACCTGTTCAGTAATTTTTTACTTCATTATTTCACTATTTTATTATGTTATCTTTCTTATTTAAGATTTTATTTCAATCTATTAATTGAAATAGTGAATAAAGGTTTTTTATTGCATTGATTTTATTATAAATTTTTTTTATCCAAAAGATGATACACATCAAATGACAATCAGTCACAAAAAAAAAACTGTCAACAAAAAAAATATATGTATATACATACATACTATATGTATATGTAGGTACATACGTACGTTACATAGGTATATTGTATGTGTTGTAAAAATAGAAAGCTGAAGTTCAAAGTCATTGAGAAAATAAAATTTTCTAATATTAAAGCTTTCTTATTTGATTTATTTTTCTAATAACAAAAAAAAATACTGAAAAAAAAGAAAGTAATTAAAAAAGTGCTATTGTATTTTAATTAATTAAATTTATTTCTTAAAATTTTTTTTTTTAATAATTAAATTTAAAAAAGGAAAACAATTTTTTTTTGGTTATGACTCACAGAGAAAATTTATATTAATCATTTGTTTTTTAGGTTATAAAATTCCTTTTTTAATAAATAATGTTTATTACATTGTCAAGTTTAAACTGAAAAAAGAAAATTTAATAGTATGTACATATTTGCATTGTTTTAAAAATTGTTCACATACTTTCATACGTTCCTAAAATATAATTTATGTTTTTACAATTGTGTTTATTTATTCTTCAAGCAAAATTTCTTATATACTTCATTTTGTATATTTTTTTTTATATCATTAATAATCTTTTTCAACTAAAATACACATTTTAAGAATTAAGAATAGTACTCAAGCCAGAATAATATATACTCTTGTTTATTTTTTTTTATTTTATTCATTTTTTTTTCTTATTTACAGGTGTGTGTGTTGTTTTTAATGCTATGTACATTATTTTCTCTGAATAAGTTATGTTCTTAACAAAGTCATTTGATTTTTTTTTGTGCTTTTTTAAAATTCTTTTCAACTTTTCCCATTCTTTTTAGTGTAGTATATACTTGTAGGAGTCGTGGATATATTTTTCTCTAAAAGTATAGGTATGTATATAAAAAAGATTAAACACACAAACAGAAAAAAGGTGAAAGAAAAAATGAAATATCTACATACAAAAATTCGAGAAAAATCAAGAAAATTTTCAGATTATATTCAACAGATTATGATGACACGAAAATTTTTAAACATGTTACTGCTATACATATAAACCATCAAAGATTTTTCAGTATACATAATACCGTAACCTACTTAATACGTTATTACGTAGGATGCGATAATACTGCTAAAATACGTACTTCAAGCTCTTAAAAAAATTTGTATATTTGATCTTCATTCTCCTCTTGTTTTACTGGTTTTTAGCTTTAAATGTTGTTTTAATACCCGTGTTTGAGAACATAAAAATATTTTTCAAATTTTCCTTTTCTTCCTAATTTTTCATTGTTCTTTGTTTTAAATCATTCTTTCTTGTAAATATTACAAAATTACACTCTAAATAACAGACATGGTGTAAAATAAAAGAAATTTTATTATAATGCGTACAAGGATGATGTAATAATACTTTACAGCTCAGTAACAAGCAGATAAATATAAAATTCGTTATGTTATTGGAAAAAGAAAGTAAAAAATAAAAGTTTTAAATACACTATACCTCTATTATGTATGTGACTTTTCTGCTTTATCTGATTTATTTAATTCATGTATGATTTTTCATTGTTATTATCCCACGAGGATAATAAACCTTTTTCATGCTCTTTCACATATGCATGCATCAGTACTATACATAAGTACATATATATTAAAAAAGTCCTTTAAATTACTCTCTCATCAAAAATATTGTAACTTGTAAGTAAAAAGTTTAATTTTGTTATATTTTATTTTTTAATGTTTTTATTATCCTCGCAAAAACTTAATTCTTATACACATACATATACATAACTCTTATAATGGAGTTTGTTGATCAACAGATGATCAAGTATTGTTGGAATTTATATCTTTTATTTTTTCATGTTTATTTAAAATTTTTTGTTTTTTCCTTGCATTTTTTTAAAGCCTTTGTGGGTTAAGATAAGGAGGAGAAAAAACTGAAAAAGATAACACTGGGGAAGAAACAAATTTTTTTTCCTGCAGCATCAGGTTTCATAGTGATTTGAGCTTATACTTATCATTACAATTAACCGTGTGTAGTTTTCTTGTTCTCATGATAGACCCTATTTTACAAAATAATAAAAATTTAATAATCTACTCTTCTAAACGTGTTTTGTTTTATGTACCATGACAAATATTATAAGATTTATATTAATTTTATGTTATTCTTATTGTCATCTAGTAATTAACTTATTGCAATTGTGTAATTCTTTGTAGGTAAATATAGCTTCTGTTACATTTTGCCGAATTCGTTTCATAGTGAAATTCTAATGTAGTCAATATGTGTGGATTTAAAAATGGTGAATTTTTTATTAGGCCAACAATGTGGATATACTAAATACCCCTGTTTTCTCTGTCTATGGGATAGTTGTGCTAAAAAAGAACATTGGAGTAAAAAACACTGGCTGTCGAGAAAAAATATGACAGTATAAAAATCTAATATCGTTAATGAACCATTGATGAGCCGAGAAAAAAATCATACTTCCACCTCTTCATATTAAGCTTGGGCTTACGAAACGTCTCGTCAAAGCCATTGATAAAACTGGTGATTGTTTCAAATATATGTACTTATTTGTCAAAAATTTCCTGACCTCAGTATGGAAAAATTAAAAGCAGGCGTCTTTGACGGATCACAAATTCAAACCCCTATAAACGACAATAATTTTACAAACCACATGACTCCGGTCGAATTGGAAGCATGGACGAGCTTTGTGTCAGTTGTGAAAAACTTTTTGGGAAACCACAAAGCAGCAGATTATTCTGAAATAGTCACCAAAATGCTTGGGAATTTTGAAAAACTGGGGGCTGATATGAGTATTAAAATTCATTTTTTGCATAATCATTTGGATAGATTCCTGGGAGACTACAGCGAGGAAAAGGGGAGCGGTTCCACCAGGATATCAAGATAATGGACGAAAGGTATCAAGGCCGGTGGAACCTCCATATGATGGCGGACTACTGCTGGACCTTAAAAAGAGATTGCCCTGACCAGAAACACGCCAGACGATCACACAGAAAACGTTTTTCTTGATTTTAATTTTTTGTTGTTGCTTTATTTGATTAATTTAATTTAAATTATGCAGTTGCGGTTAGAAAATAAAAGTCTGAAAAATTAATTAAATTTTCTTTTGATTTTATTTAATTTTAGTTTATTGTATTGTCATTATAAGTAGATTGTCTTTATCTCAAAAACTAGAGTCAATTCGGCAAATCTGATATTTTTTTAGTGTTTAGGACACTACATTTACCTAAGATCGACTCCGAAATCCCGTGCCGCAAAATCACTGTTTCCCAGTGTAATCAATTCACGAGCAATTGAGTTTAACAGAACAGGATCTCTTCTTTTAAAACTATTATTTGCCTCCACTGTAAGTTTTAATCTTTTTATCAACTGAATTCTTAAATTATGAAATATTCTTATGTTTTATATGTTTTATACCTGCTACATATATATTTTAACGAAAGTTCATACAATGTATTCATCAATGTTATTTTTCTTCTACTCCATGAAACTTTCATATGACTTTTTATTGAAACTTCTATTTGAAATACGTCCTCAAAAATCTCTAAAAGAAATTTTGTTTATATACATCATATATGTATGTATGTACATTGTACATATAAAAACAACCCACTTGTTGATGTACACAAAAAAAATTCTTCTTTTTTAAGTTTCTATAATAAATCTTAAATACACATTACAACAGAAAAATAGGAAAAACTTTAATTTTTTTTTTCTTGGAAAAGAATTTTTTACTTGGACAAAATAATAATGGTCAAAAAAACATCTTCATTTTTTTTTTACACTTACATTAAATTTACGTGCTTTTGTATATTTAACATCTATCACATACATATGTATGTAATTTGTAATTGAGTAATCAAATTTGATTAGTTATTTTTTTCATTGTTGATGTATTAATAGACAGAAAAAATTCATTTAATAACAATTTATTTCTAGAAAGTGCTTTTAGAAAAGAAAACAAAAACAAAAAATTATAAAAGTATATACATATACATATGTACATATGTACCACATCCTAAACAAATAAATAAAGTTTTTGTGTACCGAATATACAATAAAAACAAAAATATCTACTAAAAAGATAATATAATAATAAAACATTTAAAAGCTTCATTCATGTTAATTAATGAAAATCACAAAACATTCTGTCATGTTTTATTTCATAAGATTATCAGATTCTAGAAATTTTATAAAAACATATTCAATGTTTTCTGTATAGTTATTTGTAAAATTAAGTATATGTTAACATAAATGTATCTTTTTATATGAAACATTATACATCATATAACATGTAAATATTTTGATTTAATATACATTATAATATGTACATATATACATATGTATGTATGTGAATGGCAATAATAATATGATAATGATATGATATTGTATTAAGTTTATAATTCAAGTCCTTTTGTTACACTTATTTGTATTTTCTTGAAATTAAATAACTTCTGAAACATATTTAAGTGTACTTATTTAACATTATACGTATACGTATATACATATATGTATGTCTGTAGTCTGTACTGTATGAACATATTTAGTCTTAATATAATAAAATGAATCATCAAAAATATAAATTAAACATTTTCTCTAAGAGACTCTCAATATTCTTTTGATCTTTTATCAAATATTTCACATTAAAATGAGTCCTTAAAAATTATATTTAATGTATGATAGAATATTCCTTTTATATAAAGAAAATAATTTAAAAGTATTTTTGGTTTTTCTGTTAATTTTCTTGTTTATGTACTTAAAAATCGTAAATATAATAAATATGATTATTTGACATTTATTAAAAATTAAATTTTAAGAAAAGTGTGATTTTATTTTCTTTCAAGTGATTTATGTGTGTTACAAAAAAAATTTGTTTATACAAAATAAGAGATTTTCAAAAATTAGAATAATACATATGTTACATGTATGTATGTACAATTGTGCATAGACATACCACATGTTTAAGAAGTTATATGGTATTTTAATTCTAACATGGAGACAATAAATATAATTAAAATGATTTTAAAATTTTATTTTTGGTTTTTACCTCGAATTTTTTACTATGTAGGTATTTTTTTTGAAAAGATACTTTGATTTGTTATTTTTTTTATTTTTTTATTTGTTATTTGTACATTTTGAAAGGCGTAGCGTAAATTTTTGTTAAAGTAATGAATTTAAATTTAAATGTTTTATGTATTTTATCAAATTAAGCAGAATTTTCTATTTAGTTGAATTGAAATTCAAGTAGAAAGATTTAAAATTAAAATTTTAAGAGAAAAAATTTTTTTTTTCTTAAATTACACAAATTTTAATATTTGAAATAATAAAAAATTCAAACGAATTTTTTTTTTATCAATAAACAGCTAAAAATAATACTAACAACATACCATATGACCAAGTATTTTAATGCTTACAATAGATTTTATAAATTTTTTATATATGACTAAGCAATTTTTAAAGGTATAATAAAATATTTAATCAAATGATTGTTTACATTTTATGTATTTTATAGTGCGCAATAAAATTTTTAGTTTATTGCAGAAATTTAAGATTAAGCTGAAAATTTTTTTCACATATACAATGAATTTTTAAACATGATCATATTACATATGTAATAATTTTTAATCATATACATATGAATGTAAGTATGTATATGGAATTTTGAAAAATTCATTCATGCTACTTTAAAGTGTAAATGAAGCTCTAAGTTTTTCAATTATAATTTTATTACGATTAGTTACATACATATGAATGGTACAATATTAAATGGAATTATAGACAAAAAGACTCTGTTCTTTAATTACTTTATAATATGCATAAGCAATTTCCTTTTTCTTATATGATTTTTTTTTAAATTTAAATTTATAAAGCAGTCTATACACGATTAAACTAGTTTTTAACCATGTCATTTACAGTCATAACATGTCATATTGTTAGTCAACCAACAAACCAAAAACGTGGTCTATAGTAAGCATAAGATAATTTATGTACCTACATACATAAATACCGCTTTGATTTACGTATTCATTTGAATATACACACGCAATAGAAAAAAAAATATACAAAAAAATTATATAATTAAGTATAAGAAACGAAGAAAAAACTAAAAAAAGAGAAAAAAAACTAATAAAAAATAAAGACGTCCGTTTGAATAATAATAATTTACAAACCGACATATTCTAAGATATAATTATTTATATGTTGGACTTGGGTATTTAAAAATTTTTCATATATTGAAATGAATTAAGTAAGATTCATTTTACATTTATATAATAACATAATATCAAAGAGACATCAGCACCATTCACCACAAAGTATATAATATAAATGTTGAATATTTTCTGTTCATCAGTTGTTTGTATAAACTTAGAAAGTAAAGGTGTTTGAAACCATTAGTTTTATTTTGTTATTTGTTTTAGTTTTATTTTTTTTTTTTTCTTTCGTTTAAATATTGCCTTAAAATACAGGTACTTCTAAAAAGATAGATAGATAGTTAGATAAATTTTGAGTATCTTTTATTTTGTTCTCAAGTATTATTTGAATAGAAAGATAAACATTGTTTTTTTTTTTTTTTTTTTGTTTTTTCAAATATTAGATTAGGAAAAAAAAATTAATAAAAGTCATCATTTTTATAATAGAAAAATGAAACCAATACTTTTTTATGATATTAGAAGCCCACCGGTTCGTAGTTGTCTTATGCTTATCAAACATCTGGATTTAGATATTGATTTGAAATCTATTGATCTTTTTAAAAGGGAACATCTGCATCCGGATTTTATAAAGGTAATAATTTAAAAAATAAAAAATATAAAAAAAAATAAAACTGAAAATTTAATTTATTTTTTTTTTTTAATTTTTTTTTTACAGTTAAATCCAATTCATACAGTACCAACGCTAAAGGACAATGATCTTATATTAACTGATAGTCATTCAATTTTAATACATTTGTGCCAAAAATATGGTGATTGTATCGAAAAATTACATTATTTATGGCCAAAAGATGATTTATTAAGAGTTAAAATAATTAATATGTTATTTTTTGAAAGTTCAATATTATTTCGAAGAGATAGTGAAATGTTTGTATGTACTCCCTCTGTCCCATAATAATATAGTATCAAGTGAATCCAAAAACTATCTGAACACTCAAAATAAAAATTAGCAGTAATATTTTTAATTTATTGTTTAATTTAATCTAGTTTTTTAATAATAAATGTTGCGTTCTATATTTATTTTCTTTTCCTACTATTATGGGACAAATTAAATTCATCAACTGCTACTATTATTATGGGACAGAGGGAGTATCACATATAAAAAATTTTATAATACATTCAACAACAACAAAACCAAAAAAAATACTGAAAAAATCAATCGAAAGAACATGTCTCACATATTCTTTCAAAATAAAAGAAATAATATTCAATTAAAACCTTCATACTCTCATTACTCATACACAACAAAATATGTATCTTAAAATTTGTCGTAAGATGAATTCTAATTACTCTAATTACATAATTAAATATTATCCTGACAATATTTGGCAAATAATTTCCACTTTACAATAGTTTGAATTCTTTAAATTTAAAAGCATTTTTCTCAAAAATTTCAAATTTAATTCGACTGTTTAAAAAGAAAAAGAAGAAATAAAAAAATTGTATTAATTAATTTTTTTTTTTTTTCGTGTTACAAATAATAGATGGACATATTTCAAAGAAATCGAAAGGATGTAAGCCATCATAAATCAAAATTGTATGAAGCCTACAATATGTTGGAGACAATTTTGAACAATCAAAAATATACAGTTTGTGATGAGGTAATTAAAAAACAAATTTTCATACTAGAAAAAAAAATTCAGTGATTAGTCATAAATAAAAAAAAAATGTGCAAATTAAATTTCAATCACTCACATAAATTATTTTTGAATTAGTTTTAAAATTTTGCTAGAAAAATTGTTGTTTTTGTTTTTCATAATATCCATTTTTTTTTTTAAATTTAATTTTTTTTTTTTTTTTTTGTTCTTTGTCAATTAATTTGATTTTAATTTATTTATAATTTTTTTGTCATTGTTTTTTTTTTTATTACTCATTTTTGTTTTTGTTTTTCTCAGTTTTTCTAGATTTGTTTTTCTTTTTTTATAATTACAGATTACACTTGCTGATTTTTCAATAATAACAACATTAAGTACAATTGATATATTATTTCCAATAAATAATAATGAATGGCCAAATTTATACAAATATTACGAAAATATGAAATTATTACCATGTTATAAAGATAGTAATGAAGAAGGACGTAATAGTTTAAAAAGAGCATTAATTGAATATGCTAAATTTGATATATAAAAAATAAAAAAATATGTATAGACAAATAAAACGCGCAAAATAAATAAAAAAATCAATAAATAAAATATTATAATTACTTTTTTTTTAACTTTTAATTTAAAATTATAAGAAACTATTTTATTTGCGTTTAAGTGAAATAAATTTATTTTTAATTTTTGTAATTTTAAAATGCTGTTGATTTTTTACAACAAGCAGTCTTTTGGTTTTAGAAGACAAAATAATATATTTGTTTTCATTTGCCACAAAATCTTATAAAATAAATAACTGATAACATTTCAAAAAAGTTAGTTTATTCTATTTTACTTCACAAATCTGTATGTAATATAATAATTTCAAGCTTTGTTTTTATTTCAATGGGGCAAAAAACCTTGTATGTAATTTAATCAACCACAATTGTATAAATTTACATTTTAATTTGAACTACTTATTATTATTTATTATATTCATGAATATAATACATATGTATATATGATGATATTGATATATACATAATACCATATGATAAATTTCATTCATCAATTACTGTTAAACAGTATCACAGAAAAAATTACAGATGTCTTATTACGTACAATGAAAAACGTCATAGCTATCATGTACTGCTACTCCTGCTATTGTATTTTTATAAATTCTATTAAGAGGTTTGAGTCCACGATAAAACTTTTTAAATTTTTTCTCTACTTTTTTCATAAAATCTTTCATTAATCATTCGTATCCAATCTAGGAAAATTTGAAGAGAAAAACAATTGAATATAGAAAACTAGAAATACTGTAAACAAAAATAATAATCAATTGACTTATGAAAAGTATCGAAAATTTGAGCTTTTTGTTTTCTAAAATTGATCAGAATCAAGCCTTAGCTTGTATTGTATTGTATATTGTAAGGTGACTGTAAGTTTCAAATATGTCGTTGTGTGTTTTTCTAATCACTATAATAGTTTCTAATCGCTTAAGTAGTGACACCTCGTAACTGACAAAAATAAATTTTTTCAATAGAAATAAAAATTTGAATTTTTATATCAAATTCAATGATTTTTTCAAAATATCAAGAAATTAGATTGTTTAAAATTATCACAAATATTTTTGAAACTTGTTTTAATACTATATGTATTAGTTAGTCAGTTTTAAAATGAATTATGTAATATTAAAAAAGTATTTTTGAAAAATTGTCACTTACGGCTTGTCACTATACTTAACCGACCATAACCTTTTCTTTGACAGAATCTTTTTACGGAATTTCTTTTAGCAACTTAAAATACAATATAGAGTTGTAAAAATGCAAATGAAATGAAACTAGAACCTTGATTTAAAGCTCAAAAGGCGAAAAAGTTTATAACTCATCTCCTCAAAATTGTAGAATAACTACTTAAACTCAGAAAAGTAGATGTACTTACGGTCCACTGCCCTCCCTGATATAATTTGCAGAGACTATGGGCAAATACTAGTCTGAAATTAGCCACTTCTGCCTGATCGAAAAAGAGACTCACAATAGACCCTTTTGATGAAATTGGAACACAACTTTAACGACCCCTATTATGCAATACAATATATGTACGATTTTAAACTAATTAAGAGGATACATTGTGAATTTGTTATACTATTTCAGATTTAACAAAGGTCTACACTGGCTTGATAAGTTGTTAATAATAAAGAATTAAATAAAAATGCACATTAGTATACCATATACATTTTAATTTTATTTTATTCATGTATTTATTTGTTTATGTATATATATATAATATATTTTCAATTTACTTTTCATTTGTTTTCACTTCCATCAATCTTATATCTTCATTATTCTTCATAAAATATATAGAATGTTCAATAATATATTTTTTTAAATAATATACTTTTTTTTATTTTCATTTAATTTTTATTTAATAATAATAATAATTTTTTTTTTTTTTTGATTATAAATCTCATAAATATGTATACGATATATATATGTATATATTTTTTTCCTTTTATTTTTATAATAATAATAATAATTTACGTTCAATAATAATTTTAATTACAATAAGATGATTGATTTATATTCATTTATTTTGTTAAATAAAATTTTACCTTGTTTTTTTTTTTTTTTTTTTTTTTTTTTTTTTTTTTTTTTTTTTTAAATTATGATTTGATGGGTGGAAGATGTGAGTAAAGTGAGAACTTAAAATTTGGCTATTTATATGAAATATATTCTTTTTGATTATTTTTAAAAAAATTATATTTATTTATTTTTTGTGCTTATTTTATGAAAATTTTTTTTTTTTTTTTTTTTGTATATAAATTATTCAAATTACATATACACAGTTAATTAGATGTAATTTATTATAATTTATTCATATTAGCATAGTGGTATTTTATTTTAAATTGGTTTTTTTTTTTTTGTTTTTTAAATAAAAATTATGAATTTTTTATAGGCTCATGATTTTTTCTGATTATATTATAAATTACATAAACTGTTAAATTTTATATAAGTATATACATACATATGTTGATTTATAAAGATTTTATATTTAGATGAATATAAAAATTTGCTTATATAGCATTTCTTTTAATTGTTTCATAAATAAATGTTAAGTGATATTACATACATAATATGTATGTATACATACAATAACAACAAAATGCATAAATTATAAGGTGTATATTGTGTATAGAAAAAAACATTTTTTTTAAAGGCAAAAGTGAAAAGGACTTTTATTTCCTAGCAAAGATTTTATATTTATTTTAAAAAAATATTTAAGTTACATATTTTTTTTTATCGAATAAATAATTTCTTTTTATTTTAAAGAAAAATATTAATTAACCTTTAATGTATGTATGTATGTCAGAATAATTTTAAAAAGAATAAACTGAATTCTTGAATGTCAGGTACCTGAGATAAAATTAATTCTTGAAAAGAAAATGCTTATATGAAGAAGATAATCAGAACATATGAAAGTTTTTTTTGTTTTTTGTTGCGCTTGATATTACTCCGTTTTGGCAAATGACGCATATTAGCATAAAAATTGTAATAAATCTAAATGTTTATCCTTTTCTTTAACACTATGTAAGAACTTTTCAAAAAAGCTCACTGTAAAAGGATTAATTAGTGTTTTTATATAAAGTTTTTATCTACATAGCAGTTTAGTTTATGGTAAATAAGTGCATTACTATATATTTTTGAAAATTCTCACTTCTGTGGAAGAATCTGGAATACATTTCAAAAATTAATTGAAGTTGTTTTAGTTTACTTTTTCTATTTTTATGCATTTTTTTTTTGTTTTCATTATTTTGCTTCCATATTACATATTTTGAAAATCGTTGTCTTAGACTTATTTTGTTGTTAAAAGTGTGTTTTTTGTTTCGGGATTAAATTTGTTATTTCATATTTTATTTTAAAATGTTGAACGATTATTTTTTCTTATATTTTCGCTTTTTCCAGTTTTAAAGTTTTAATTCTTTATTTTATTCATTTTCCTAATAATAACTACGGATAACGTTAAATATAAAATAGGAAGAATTTATATATGTATAGGCTATATTTTTGAGTAACAGGTTATTTGTTTTTAAATTTCATTTATTTATTTATTTTTTCACTACGTAAGACTCTGTCTTTTTTTACGAGTTTACCATTATTATCATCATCATCACTGGAGTTTTTTTTTTTTTAGATACAAATTCTCTACAATTTTTTTTAAATTTTAAATTCGTCAGCATGTTAACTGCTATATTTATGCTGATGCTGCATTTTTCTTATACTTTACCTTATTCTTTTTTTTCTTTTAGCTTTTTTTTTTTTTGTTGTTGTTCATCTAATTCTTTTCATTTTCTACTTTTTATATTATTTTTCTTTTACTATTGAAATTCCATCAAAACATGACATATATTTTTTTTAATTAGATAATTTTTATATATTTCTATTTATTTTTTCACTTATTTTTATTATTTATCATAATATTGTTTTATCTACGAAAATGTATAAAAAAATAAATTTGAAATGAAAATTACTATTTCTTCTCTACTTAATTTTTCAAAAATATTTTTTTTGTTATTTAAATCGCTTCAGATAAATAATTAGATTTAGGAAAAACAAAATAACATTTTATATTTTATATTTATTTTTCTGGACATTTTTTTTTTATTGTCAGAGCTTGGATGACAAATGGTGAAGAAAGCTCCAATTTTTTTTTTTTTTTTAATTGTATTTTATTTAAGTTTTTTTTTATTTTCTAAATATTTGAACAGCATTATCTTTCTTACATCAACATCGCATAATATGATTATCATTTGTCGCTACATTCTTTTTCGTTTATTATTATTATTATTATTTTTTTTTTTTGGCATTTTATTTAAAGTTAGTTTGATTATAAAATTTCAACTAAAAGTGTTTTTACAGAAATTTTATTGTAAAACAAAGAAAAACATAAGAGTCGAAAAAATAATCCTTTTCCCTTAATATGGAAGAAACTGTATGTTTCTAATTTTAACTTTTCTTATGTATATAAATATTTATATACATATATACATATGCATATACATATACATATACATATACATACATATATATATATATATATATGTACATATATATATATTTTTTTTTTGACTACTGACGACATCTCAATAACTTATTCACATTTTTTTAAAATTAAAATTGGACTCTGAAAAAAAAATATTAATCTCAACTTCTTTTTAAGTTTTTTTGTTTCAAAATAGTAAAAATCAATAATAATATTATAAAATAAATACATATTTACATTTTACCACTAACATGAAACAAAATTTTAAAAAAATAATATCATAGAAAATTTTTTTAAATAATTAGATAAGGAAAGTCAACAAATTCTAAAAAGAATAAAGCCTATTTATATGTATAAATAATAAATACAACAAATTTTGGCACTAAATATTTTTTTTTTTATTTTAACTCATTTATAACAAACATTTGAATAAAAAAAAAAACACAAACATAAAAAATTTAAAAACAAAACCAACAAAAGATAAAAACAAAAAACAAAATTAATTAATTATAAATAAAAATAACCTTTATTTTGAATATATGTATTTTTATGTACGTATATATTTCGTCCTTTTTTTATCAAATTTATCTAATTTAACTTTGCATTACATAACAATAAATTAATATAAATTCTAAATTTTAAAACTAAAACTTAAAAAATAAAAATATAAAAAAAAAATTTGTATCTTAACATTTTAATGATGGGACATGTAAAAATAATTGAAATTATTACTGAACTTACAGTTGCCTTAATTTTCATTAAAATACAAAAATGCATTTACTTCTACTTTGCATTTATGTACTTTTTTTTTTTGCAAGAATCAAAGTGCTTTCGTTATCACAATATTATTACTCCCCTTCCTCTATCCGTGTAAGTAGGTTTAGTTATTAATGTGACCCATCAATAAAATGTTATTTTTTAAAAGAGTAGAAAAAAATATAATGAATTACCAAGAATTAACTTTATTAATTGCTTAAATTTCTTATATTCCTTCTGAACCTTATAAAATTTCTAAGTAATGAATTTTTTGAAAATTCTTTTATTTAGCATTTACAAAATCCAGAAAAATATAAGAAACTAAACGAACTATTTAAATGATATTTTGTTTTTGTTATTTCGAAAACTAAAATATATATATTTTTTTTAACATTCAATTTTCTTTTTTTTTTAAATTAAAAATTAAAATGATATCAATAATTGCATAGTTTCTCGTTGCAAAACAGTATGAAACGTATACATATTCCCTAATAATGCTGATTACATTTTCAAGATAGAATTTTTCTAAATTTTATTTCTTTTTCATTTAAATTTATATTTTTTGTTTGTTTTAAAGATATTAATTTTCTTTAAAGAATCATCCCTATGCTGATAGTCGAATCACTTCTCCGTAGTCAATTAACAAACGAAAAACTACTCGTTTTTGTTCGAGTATCGAATAATTTCTATATTTTTCATTTTTGTGTAGTAAAAAAAAAGTATTTATAAAAAAGTGATAATTATGTTTTCAAAAGAGACAAGTGAGTAGAAAAAAAATTGATTTTAGTTTTTCAAATTCTATGAAGGATAGGTATATAATTGAAGGAAAACTTGTAATAGCCAAATTTTTCTTTAAAAAATTCTATGTACATACATATATACCTATTTTCCCTTTGAGTTTTGAAAAAGAATTCCGCCACATCCCGCCTTCATTTTTACATGTACATATTTGAAGGTAGTTATGTATACTAAAAAATTTAAAAAAAAATTGGCTGCTCGTTTTTGCTCCTTTTTTTTAATGGAAAAAATTATTTTTTTGTACCTGGGTTTGGGTTATTCTATTACATTGTATTTTTAATATTTTAATTATTTTTATAATGTTTAAAAATTTGTATGTTTCTTTAAAAGGTCATATCTCAAAGAAGAGGAAAGCTAGACCTTCGGTTTAGAAGTCAAAATATTAGTACGTGGCGTAGGCAATTAAATTGTAAAACATGTGTTATCAATCAAATGTACCGTTATTTCTAGCGACGCCATTTTATTCAAAGAAAACAGGAAAATTTACTAAATTTTTCAATTTGAGATTTCAGGTAGAGAGGCAGAGTGGGCATCAATATAAAACAAACAATTCCGCTATGTCTTACGGTTTTCGAGAAAGAAGGTGTTTCATGAAAACTGAGCCAACAACATTTAGCGCGCTCTAGCGGCCAAACGGTTGAGATAAACTACTTCCTCCCATACAATTTTTTGTTAGTCTCGACGATATATGTATATGTCTATAACGCCCTGTAATTATTTTACATGAACATTGAAAATTTTGTTGTTGTTCATTTTTAAGTTAAATTCCATTCTAAATACAAAAATTTTATTCAAAATAATTTTTTTCGAAGATACAATAAATGTTGGCTTATGTGACACCGACTACGACTATGAGCATAAGGGTGAATATAACATCAATCATAAATACATCATATTATATTTTCTCATTAATTTTTTGTTTGTTTTGTTATATATTTATATATATATATTTTTTTTTTTTTTTTTTTTTTTTTTGAATATTATAATTTAAGGACATTATATTATTATTTATTTCATTATCATTATATGATTTTAAATATTTTCTTTTTTAATTATTTTATATTGAGGAACAGTTGCTATTCTATTTCTATTTCTTTTAGTTCTGATTTTTTTTTATGTTATATTTATATACAATTTAGTTTTTGTTTAACATCATGATTTATTTTAATTTTATTATTATTATTTTTTAATTTTTTATTTACGTGAATTGTATTATATTATATTTTTGTTTATTTTCTGCTGTCTTTTTAATTCCTGTCGGAACACTTTTTATATTTTATTTTTAATTTTTATTATTTTTTTTTATTATAACAATTATTTTACAATCGTTATCTATAATATCTATGGAAGTATGTATGTTTTTGAATTTTTTTTTCTTTCTATAGTGTATATATGAAAGTTTTACTTATTAGAACCGAAGATAATAGAATAAAAGTCCTCTATCAAGGAACTTTTTTCTATTATCTTTGCTAGAACTTAAAAAAAAAAAAACAATAAAAAAATTTTAAAAAAATAAGTCGTTATCTACTGAAAGTGATCATATTAATATTTTAATTTTGATACTATGTAGTTTTAAAATTATAATATGGTTTAAAATACGAAAATCATAAATACACTTTTTTTTGTTTTTTTGTGTAACTTACATATTATGTTAAAGTTGATTTTGTAATTTAACATCCCAGTTTGTTATCTCATCGTATGGTTTTTCTCTGGAAAAATCTGTCAATTATACAAATATTCAATTTCCAACTACATATCTAATATCAATATTGCTTATTACTTAAGATTCACACCAATGTAATAACATAGAGAACATAAATTCAGCGGAAGTATAAGTATGTGGTAGATAGAATTTATTACAGATACTTTTCACACAAAATGCGGTGAAAAACTGCGCCCGTTTCACCAAATCAAATTGATGATTTCGATTGTTAATAAAAATTTCGTAACTATTTTTTTTATATTAAAATGAGTTTGGCAAATTTATCAATTTTTGGCAGAAGATAAACGTTAAAAAGACCACAGCTCTACTACCATTGCAAAAAAAAAAAATAAGTTCGAAAACTTGGCGTACTATCGACCGAATGACTTCTGTAGAAGCTGTAGAGATGAAGAAGAAATAGAGCCAATAGTGTATTTACTCTGCGAATGTGTAGCTCTAAAGGAACGAAGCCTCACTTGTTCGGGAGCAAGGTTCTTTGATGGTCTGGACGACATACATATAGCTGAGATAGCAGTAAAGGACTTAAACTAATTTATTCAAAAATCAGGATGGTTTTCAGGATTGGCCATGTTTATTTCCACTGACATGTCGAAGAGCACTCACAACGAGGCCTCCTGGTGGACCTGTTTCATATAAGCAAATAGCCCGAACTATACATATACCATATAAATTATTTAAGTATTTTAATATTACTCATTGAGGTATCTATAAATAAAAGTGCGGATATTCGTAGAAAAATTGAGCTACATTGATTGTCTTGAAATGGAATTGGAAAATGTTTTAACGACTTTCACTGATACCGTATTAAAAACAAACAAAATACACGCTTTTACGTTCGAAATCCTTTTTAAAACTCTGATTTTACTTCAATGTGTTTAAACTGTAACGCGTACCATGAACCACAAATATGTAGTTTATGACTATCACTATCGGAACCACATGTAAGTCTTTCTTTATTCTTTAAATTATTTTCAAAAAACCGGGAAAATAAAAGAGTTTATATCACTTTCAAAAATAACGACTTAGTTATCATTAGAAGCAAAAAAAAAAAAATAAAATTAAAAATTAAATTTAATAATAATCTTAAAATTTAGTTGTTTTTTTTCTTTTGTGTATTTTAAAACATGAATTATAGTTTTATACACCACATAAACATTAGTTCATATTCATTGATAGATATTCTTTTTAGGCTCGGATAAGTTTACAGTTTAAATGTTTAGTTTTATTTTCCTTTTTTTTTTTTTTAATTTAAATTGAATTTTTATATCTAAATATTTTGTTAAAGGTAAAAAATTAATAGTAATTTCAAAATTATATTTTTTGTTTTATTTTTTAAATTTAGTAATTCTTTTTTTTTTTTTTTCTTTTTCGAAAAATTAAATTGACATGATTTTTTTTTAAGTTTGTTACATTTTGTGTTGTTTTTTTTTTCATGTATATATAATAATTTTTTTTTTTAATATGTATAATATTTTATATAATTGTTTTGTTTTTATTTTATTTATTTTATATTAAAGCTTTATTTTTTTTTAAATATGTGTTGTTTTTTTTTAAGTGAATGATTTTCAAGAAATTCATTTTTGTTTTGTTAGTAAGTATTTTGTTTTGTTTTACATATTATTTATAAATTGTAAATATGTATGTATATGTATGTATTTTTTACTTTTTTCTAACCACTTCTTTTTAATTATGAAGTTTAATAATAAAAAAACAGAATTTAAAATTATTGTCAAGCATTTCCACTTGAAAAATTTTATGTAAAAAACAGAAAATTGAAAAGTAAAAAAAGTAAAAAATTGGAAGAAAAAAAAACAATATGTAATAGAAATTAGTGTCCAGTTTCATAATGAAAATTTAACTATGATTCAGCTATACAAAATTTAAACAACACTTTTTAAATGAAAAATGGGAAATCTATGTAAGTTTTAATTAAAATAAAATGAAAGTTTGAAGTTTAAGAACGTGCCATGTTAATCCTTCAACACGATTTGTTTTTATGTTTCGACAAAACTCGATGAACAAAACGTAAAAAATATTTTCTAGATTCAGTCGTGAGCGTCCAATAATGAGCCTAGCTAATTAATTAGTTAAGTTAGTTTTATGAATCAAACATTAAACTAGGAAAAGTTTCTTAAATTTTAGTCTAAACCTATTAGTTGAGACTTTCACTGTAAAACTAAACTTTAGTAAGATAAATTTCTTTAAAGAAAAAATTAAGTACAATTTAAAAAACAAAAGTTATTTACTGAAATAAAAAAAAGAAAACATACAAATTTCCAGTTTACTTTCCAGCAGTATTTTTTTTTGAGGTATCATCATTCAATTTCTGTTGTTGCTGTGTTCCTTGGGATGATGATTTAGATGGTTTTTTGGAATTTTGAATCTGCTGTTTGTTTGGTGATTGAGTTGACATCTGCTGCTGTTGTTGTTGTTGTTTTTGTTGTTGTTGTGTCTGTTGGGATTGTTGTTGTTGAGATTGTGCTGTTTGTCCAACCACTACATTATTAGATGGTGTTACTGGGGTATCATCTAAGAATAATGGATTTTTAACTTCCATTTCTCCTGTCTATAAAAACCAAATTAAAGTAAAAAAAAAAAAAGAATACAAACAAACAAGAGAAATTAAATTTTTTTTCATTATTATTAAATATTAAAATTAAATATAAATTACCGGTGCTAGGCCTGGACATTCATAAACAGTATAATCTCCTTCATCATTATCATCATCACTTTCAACATCTGATATTCCACCAGCTTGTTCGCCACTTGAACGATTTTCCATTGCAATAATTTGTTGCTTTTGATGTTGATAATGATACATTTGAGCACTTTGTGCTAAACGTCTGTCGCCAGAGGGTGATATGTCTTTACTTGGACCAGTTACACCATATGCTGGATAATCAACGTCTGCTGCTGCTTTAGTTCGTTTTTGGAGTCTAATTTAAATTAAAATTAATTTGAAATATGTATATTTTTTTTAATTAGGAAAAACTTACGTATACCATCCAATTCCAAGGGCAATGAGACCAACAGTTATAGCAGCACTAACACCAGCTATTAATGCAACAGCATACATTCCCATTTCAGCTTCCATACCCATATGCTTTCTTGTAACAGCATCATTTTTTTGATGTACATTATTATCACTTTCATTTATAATTGCACTAACTTGACCTTCACGTTCCAATTTATTCACCAATGCATTAATATCATGACGTACATGATTAAAATTGTTATTATTTATTGTTGAAGGCATTTTCGGATTTATTTCCATTGGCGGTTTCAGTCTCGAATAAGGTACAACATTACCATTTAATTTTAAATTTGAATGATTTTCTGAATTTTGAATATTCGGATTATTATTATTATTATTATTATTATTATTATTTTGATAATTATTTTTGTTATTGTGGTTGTTGTTATTATTATTCATATTTAAATTTGAATTTAAATCAATTGATTCATCATAATAACGAGGATCTGATGGATTAACAGCAAATTGTATATTATCATTAAGATTATTATTGCCTGATTGTCCATTTATATTTTCTGGAAAACTATATGTAAAACTTGGTGTATTAGCTGCCATTGCTGCTACTGAAATTGCATTCTGTGCATTTGGTCCACGTTGTTGATGATGATATTGATAATAATGTTGTTGTGCAAGCTGCTGTTGAAATCTACGACGTGCCTGCTCTTCAATTAATTGAGCTAATAAATCTGTTGCTTCATCAGCAGCAGCTTGAGATTGAGCCCAATTTGGAGGTCGACGGAGTCCTTTTAATATTAATATGAAATTATTATTATTATTATTTTTTTTTTTTCAAATTTACATATAATAATATTAAGTTTTTTCATCTAAATTATTTTAGATAAATAGACTCAATTACACAAAAACAAACAAACAAACAAAATTGAATACGTGTTCAGAAACATGTAGAAAATAAAGAATAATTTTTTATAAAATTTCGAAAATTAATTAAAAACTATTGCAACAACTAAATTTCAAATTTTTCTTAATTTCCTAAAAAAGATTTAAGATTACGAAAAAATAAAAAAAACTAATCAACATTCAATTCTCCATTTTTCATTGACATGCACTTTTTTTTTAAAATTACAAACACATCAAATTTCTCAATAAAAAATAGGTAATTAGACAATTAGAATTGTTTTATGGAAATGTAATTTACAATTGTTAGCTAAATAATAAATATAAATACTATCAAATTTCATACAAACTTTAATATTATGAATTATAAAGAAAAATATCATGTTTTCACATATGCATAAATCAAATAAAAACACACGTATATTTTTTTTTTATTTTGTGATAAGAAAAATAGAAACGAAATTACATAAATATAAATTTTTCATGGTATTAGTTTACATTTGAGAATTTAATTGAATTTTCTTATGTATTTTATGGGTCCAGACTTCTGTTTTATAATGCATAAATAAAATATATGTATATTATAATTGCTTTTTCTTATAACTTGTGCTTGCTTGCACAGAATGATTAAAACGTATTCCTTGAAATTATTCATTATTTCAAAAAAAAATATATATTGCTTTTATTTTCATTAAAATATATATAATTTATTTTTCCTGAAGGATATTTATATTTTCATACTCATATCTTGCATAACCCTTTCAATTTTTAGTTTTCCTATTCCTCCCTTTAAATGAGAAAAATAAATTAAATTAAAATCCTTGTCGGAAAATTTAATTTAACAATTTTTATTTTTTAATTTTTTAATCATATTTTAGCCCGCGGATTGTTATTTTAATTGAAAACTTTATTTCCTAGTTATTACTTACATTTTTAATTTTTATTATTTTCTTCTGACTAAATAAATATTTTTTTTTTTAATTTAAAATGTCGTCTTATTCTAATTTTTTAAAATTGTTTAAAATACAAAACAGTTGGGTATTTATAGTATTATAAATTAATTAGAATTTTCATTCAAAAATTGAATAAAAAAAAAATAAACTACACAAATTTTATTTATAATACAAAATTTTCATCACTATACGAGTATATCAGATTATGTATATTGTAATCCGATTGAAAGTGGTATCATTCATTATAAATTTAATAAATTTATTCTTAATAATTCTAAACGTTTTTAATTATGTACTTTTTAATTTTTTTTTTAAATTTTTTTAATGGATTTTTTTTACAGAAATGCAACAGCTTGTTTAACGTTACCATACTCACTACACACATACATAAATACATACATATGTATTATGTACATATGTTACTGTTTTGACATGAAAATTGTAGTTTAATTAAATTGAAAAATATTATACAAAATTATAAAAATTTTATTTAAAAATTACAACATTCAACAAATTAAATGTATGTTACAAAAAAAAAAAAATCTTGTCTTTCTATTTTTTTCAAAATTTCTGATTTTCTTTTTACTCTCAAAGATATCACATTTCACGCATGAATATTTTCATTACTTTTTTTTTGTCTTTTTAAATTAATTACATTCAAATTAAGAGCTATATACAAAAAGCCATACAATTTGAACAACTTTAACTTTAATACTTGAAAAATAATTACCAATTGTGTTTTGTAAATTCAAAAATAAAAAACGATAAACAAAAAGTGAATTTATTTTAAAGTTTTTTTTTTTATCTCTTTTCTCCACATGCCCCATAGAAAAACAAAATTATTCTTATCAATTGAATTCATCCATGTTACCAATTTTATTCACTATTATGCACACATAATATAACGTGTTTGCTATATATGTAGGTATATATACAATACAAAATTCACATACTAGGTGTATGTATGTATACTATGTATGTATAGAATATAGTTGAAAATGTTAATTTACATATTTCAATGAAATTTTCTAAAACTATTGTGTTTTTCTTTATCTTTTTGTTTTAGAATTTAATGTTCATATGCATATTATAGTTTTGCAACAATAATTCAATTCTATAGATCCTTTTTGTTCCTGTCCTACCTATACTGATTCTGTCCTATCTTTTTATCTCTACTACATCGTTTCAAAAAAAAAATATATATATATATATACATATATATAAATAAAATACTTCCTACGTAAGCAAAAATATTTTTCAATGAACGTAAAGGGTGAATGATGATGATTGTGATGTGGTAATGTTATTAAAAGGATTATGTACTTTTTTTTTTTAAATAAAGGATAATTAAATAATACGAAAATACATGGTATGTATGATATGAAGAAAAATTAATTAAAAATAAAATTATATTGCATTTTATGTTCAATAAATTTGTAACAATATGTTACGTATGTATATATATATTTTAAAAAGCGGAAAAAAAATGCGTGGGAAATAATGACTAGTTTGTAATGAAACATGCAAGCATTATTATTATTATTACATGTATGTATATAGATTGTATATACATATTATAATAATGTGATAATATTAATCGTATATTTAATAATAATTAAAATTTTATTATATTTACATACCTGGAAAATACTCCATCTCGCTATATACTGGATTTACGTATAATAATGTAATTAATAACGTAAAAAGGATACAACCAATTATTTTCTTTTGACAATACATTTTTTTTTCTATTATTTTTGACTTTTTTTCCTTACAAAAATAAAAACAACAACAACCAAAAAATTAACTAAATGTTTAACACTTTCCAAACTAATATGTAGGTATTTCAATAAAAAAGTAATGAAAAAAATGTAAAATTTCTTTTAATTTTCCATATGGTGTCATACAATCAATATAATAATTTTTTTCACGTATTTTTTTTTTTTTTTTTTTTAAATAAAAAAAATTAAAAATAATAAATTACGGTTTATTTTATTTTTTTTTCTACTTTTTATACATTAAAATCAAGTACATACATATTTGTATATATAGAAATTGTGTTTCGGAAAATCGATAATCGTATATTCACAACATTTATCAAAAATATGCAAATAGATATATTTTTTTGTTTGTTCTTTTCTGTTTTAGATTTTTCTTTATTTCTTGTTAATACGGAAATGTTGTTTCTTGTTTGTCTTTTTATTGTTTTTTTATGATTATCATTGAATTTTTTAAAATTCACTTTTGTCCTTTTTCTATTTCAATTTTATTTGAATCAATCTCCATGTGATTCTTTCTTTTTGAATGATTGAAAAAAAAACAATTTTGTTTTGAAGATTTTTACAAAATTTTCTTAACAAAATAATGTGAATAAATTAGAAAAAAAATATAGTAGGTATAGGTACGAGTATGTAGTTTTTTTTTCAGAAATTTTCAATTTTCT
Source organism: Bombylius discolor (assembly GCA_939192795.1). Lineage (NCBI taxonomy): Eukaryota > Metazoa > Arthropoda > Insecta > Diptera > Bombyliidae > Bombylius > Bombylius discolor. Next base: position 8,573,218 of record OW584243.1, on the reverse strand, counting down.
TTAAAAAAGGAAAAAGTGTAAATTTTTCTTTTAAATTTTCCTTTTTCTTTAACAAATTTACTTTTTTCTATTTTTAAATTTTCACCTTAAATGATTTTGAATTTTGGATAAATGTTTGTTTTTAATTGAATTGCTTTTTTTTTAGAAACAAGTTTTTTTTTTAAAGATAATTTTCACATTTTTTTAAATGTCTTTTTTACACAAAACTATTACATGTTTTCGAATATCGAACTTTTTTATTTTTTTAATTAAATCATTATAGTATCTTTTTTTTTTCCATATTTAACAGTTTATGTTGATAGCAAAACACGAAAAATCTAAGAAAATTCTCTAAACGAAATAAAAGATAAAAAAATTAAATTTTTTTTATATTTTTTTTATTGTAAATTTGTTCTGTATTGAGAAGCTTTTCTCTGACGTAGATACTATTTAAGACTGTTGCATATTAACTTTTATTTAATATATAAAAATATATATGTATGTATATAATTGAACAACAACAAAAATAATAATAATAGCATAAATGGTATAACAAAAACACAACAGCAACAACAACAAAATATTCATGCGTGTTAAGTTGTGAACTTTTTTTAATACTATATACTTTTCATGAATAAATTTAGATATACATACATAGCTATTTTATAATATAGGGTGATGATACTAGATTTGTGCCCTGTGTCAGTTAATTGAATGAAAAAAATCTTTCGAAAAGAATGCTTGAAAAAAATTTACATATCTAAAAAGTTTTAACAATCAATATGTTGCGCAAAATTGAAAACCAGATAACTGCTAAAGCAAGCTCAAAACTGGCATCTTCACCCTATTTATATTTCGCATTCATGATAAGAAATACAATACAAAATTTGCATTATACATTATATACATGTAAAAATGTATATCTAATACTAAAAATCAACAGTTACATTGAAATAAGTTTACCATTTTATGTATGCAATGAATAATACATATATGTATGTAATTCTTGTCACTTTAAATTTAAAATAAAAATTGTTAAAAATTATTACATACATAGTTCTATTTAATATTTATTTTTTACAGGCATATATTTAATATTATAGAAAAAATCTCATTTTATTATATTGTAGACATTTCATTCTACACATATTTTATTCAAAAGTCACAAGGACCTTTAGGCTTGTTTCACATTGGAATGTTTGTAAGGCAGCTATGATACGAGCATATTTACTTAAAACATATATTTAGCAAAACTTTATTGTAACCTAGCACGTTTCTTGTCATACTCAATCTTACTTTACATTAGGAAATATTATTCATTTTTAGATCTGTAATAAAATTATTTCTTCTTCTTTAATGATACTAATGTAACTCAAATATGCTCGAATACACCTTGACCTTTGCCTCGATCTTTTGTGCCGGTACAAAATTTCAATAAGGCCAGTGTACAATAGTACATTCAGAATTCGAATAAATATAGGCTATGTAATGATAAAAGATTAAAAGTTAAGATGCAACTTATAAAGTAAATCGGAAACCCAGTATACGAATTGATGAAACTTGTACATTCTTGTACATTGGGAAATAAAAGGCAAAAAAATAGAAGATAAGTTAAAGAGATATGTATGTATTTTGAAAAAAGCCAAGGACTATATTGCCATAAATGATGATGGTGCTCAATTTAATTTATTAAGGTTCAATCAATTAAATAAATAATTCTTTTTATTTAAAGAGTTTTTTCTATATCATGCATAGAATATATTCAAAAAAAAAAATTAGAACTTGAAAAAGATTCAAAAAATTCAACCGAACGAACCAACCCAATCAAACCAAAATTGCTTCAAAAATTCTAGATTCATTTTTATTTTCATGTGAAATCGGCTTTATCACATGAAATATATTTAAAAAAAAAAAAAAAAAGAGGAAAAAAGAGGAAAAAAGAAAAGACAAAACAGACAAAAAATAAGATTTTTTTTTATTTGAAGAAAATTTTATTAATGAACAGAATGATATGAAGAAATTCACAAGCAGGCGCAATACAAAATTTTCATGCAATAAGAAATTTCTTTGTTGTGTGTACATACAAATGTTATTTGAAACTTAACTGATAAAATTGAATTTGTGAATGAAAATATATTTTGATTGAGAAAATTGTGTAGGTGGTATAGAGGGTGAATATTAGATGATATACATATTCGTATTTTAATATAACATTACGAAATATATGTATACATGTATGTATGTACATATACTTATTATGTAGGTATGTATGTGTTCTGTGTACATTGAACGTAGAAAAAAAAGAGAAAATTGAGGGTTTAAAGGGAAGAAAAAAGAAAAAAACGTGTAATAATTTTTTTTTACTTGATTTTTTTGTTGTAGAAATTTTTTTGTTTTTTTACAAAAAAGGTTTTTTCAATGTTCCCCAAATAAGAATTGAAAATATTTCCTTATAGAGTTTTTTGGTTTTGACCATTTTGCCAACCAACACCCAAGGATAATCTATGTTATAATTCATATCTAGGTGATAATTCATGCTTAAAAATAATTTAAAAAGCATTCGGTTTCAAATGACAATTATACATCATATTGAACCGCCATTTTGTTGTCTATTTTTTTTATCTTTTATAATTTTTCCTATGACATTCCTCTACTGCATAATATTGTGCAAGTGACGACATATAAAGAAGAAAAATGCAGTTTAAAAAAATATAAAGAAATTTTCTCAAAACATATAAGAATTTTATGTTAATGAACTTATCCAGTCATTTATCATTTTCCTTGCTGTGAATTTATGACATATAACACACTCCTTTAAACTATATTCATAATAAAAAAAAAGGAAACATGCGAAATAGAGAATAACTTTTTTTTTTCAACCCATTAGAACCGGCAGTCTGCTTACGTCATTGACTATATTTTCACATACATATACATATGTACAGGAAAATGTACACACCTATATAATTTAAATTTTAGCTTACGGGCTGAAAAATGTAGGTCAAATATTGGTCTTTTGAAATTTTCTAGAACACTCAATGAAGGAAAGAAAAAAATCGGGAAACATAAAAGGAAAAAAAACTTTTTTTTTTTTTTTGAAACATATAGGAATCAATTTATTTTATTTATTATGTTTAAATTCATGTTTTGGTTTCTTTTTTAAAAGTTTTTACACTAAAGGTTGTTACTTTTATGTTTGTTTTTAAATTCAATTTTCAGAAATTTCTGATTTTTATTTTTATTTCTTTCTTTTTTTTTTTTGGTTTCTTTTCTAAATTTATATTTATTTTTTGTTTTTTATTTTTATTTCCCAAAAAAAATTTTTAGTTTCATTTTTATTTTTTATATTTATTTTCAACTACCCTAAAAACAACAATATTAATATGACATTTTTATAGAATAAAAGAAAAAAAAATTTTGAAAAAAAAATTACAATAAAATATAAAATAAAAATTAAACAAAAAATAAAATACTAACACAAAAATATTTTTTTTTTTTAAATTTTGAAAATAAATCACTTTAAAAATTTTATTTTACAATTTTTTTTCTTTCCAAATTTAATAAAGCTCTAAATTCCATAACAAACAAATCATAATATGTATTTAAATTTTTTATTTCTTGAAAAAAAAAAGAATCTTTTTTTAACTTTTTTTTTATCATTTTTCTTTTTTCTTTTTAATAGTTCGAATTTGTTGTTTTTTTTTCTTCCCCCATGATTTTGTGACCAGTTTAAACAATTTTTTTTTTTTTTTTCAAAATACATATGTAGTTGTTCTAATAGAAAATAAAAATAAATTCTGAAAATTAAAAAATCAATTCAACTCAAATAAAAATTTTTAAAAGAAAAAAAAAAATTACTAAAACTAATAAAATTATTATTTAATTATAATTTTTATAATTTTATATGAAAAAAAAAAGAAAATGAACTTAAATTAAAATGTATTGGCATTGTCTTAATTATTTTTTTTTTCTCTAAAACAAAAACAAACTATAAATTGTATTTAATTCATTTTGATTCAATTTAATCCATTGTATTAAAATTTATGTGAAATTACAAGTAAAATTTTATTGTTTTTATGAATTTGAAAATTTTTGAATTAATTAGGAAAAAAAAGAAATACATACATATACATACATATGTAAATGAAAATAATTTTATTAGAAAAATTATTTTTTGTTTAACAATGTATGTAACACTTTAAAATAATTATATTATTTTTGTGTTTTTTTTTTTTTTTGTCTTCTTTTTTTACTTATTTTTCTGTTAATACATATATGTATTTTTTTATATATATATTTAATTTCACATCAATAAACATCAAGTTGTATTTTAATCAATGAATAATTAATAATTAAATTGTGTCTTACCTTTTTCAATTGTATCATTTGTCATTATTATTATTCAAATGATACATTCATTTCTTTATCTGCTTTACTATTTTGTTTCTGTCTTTATTTTTAAATTTCACATCGAACATCAAGTTGAATATAATTTGATATTATTTTTTTTTTCTTTTGTTTTAAGTGTTATAATGAATAAAATTAAATTACATTATTTTTAATTACTATTTCTTAAGAAATTTTTATACATTTAGTGCTAAATGAATAAACCTTCAAGGTTTATTTCAATTAAAATATAATTGAAAATAATTTTATTATTTTTATTTTATTTATCTTAGATTTTTTATTTATCTTTTTTGAGATACACATAAGCTCTTATTTCTTTTTCTGTTTTTATTTTTTTTTTTCATCTTTCTTAAATAAAATAACGCACCACATATCAATTTAAAAATTAATTCTCACGGAAATTCTTACCTCATCTTTCTTCTAAGCTGAAATCACATTCTATTTGTTTTTTTTTTTTTTTTAACAATTTTTATATTCTAAAAATCGACCATTATCATATTGAATCGTTTGAAAACACCAAATGATCTTCATCTGACGAAATTTAATATATTAAAAGGTAAATTCATACACACACACACATCCGTTCGATCAGGTTCAGATATTTTGAAATGTTTGTATGTTATTTGCGACCGGAACTAGGCCGGATGTATGAGAATATAGAGATACATTCAAATCACATAAAAACATGTTAAAATGCCTTGTCCTGATCAGTAGTAAAAAAAACCGAATCGGATGTGTGTGAATCGATCTTAAAAATACATATATCAACCGAGATTTTTATAGCTATCCTTCAAGGAAATTTCATTGATATGATAAAATTTAAAATAAGACAAAAAAAAATCGAGACGAAAGTATGTGCATCTTTGAAAACGTCAAATGTCCATCATTTGACTGATAAATTCAGCAATTTAAAGTTTTAAGCTGAATTTCATCAATTGACGATAATTTGATGCACTACCATATTGTATCTCTAACTTTAAAAAGAAATTTTTTGTATCAATATTCATGATGAGGATACGTTTGAATTAATTGTTTTTATCAATGTCCTTTCAATGAATGATTCCTTTCTAAATATTTCACAGAAAAATAAACTTAAAAATACAAATTACAAACTAACACATGCACATATTTTTATATCTGTTTTTGGGCGTTATTTCATTATATCAATTTTATTTGGTTTTATATATATATTTTTTTAAATTTTAATTTGACTTCGAATTCAAGTAATTACATATATATTTTGTGTGTGGATATGTGTGTGTGTGTTTTTTTTTTCTTCCTCAATAAAATACATAACACATATTAAAAGACATTTATATATTATTTATGTTCAACATCAAATCTTGAATTTTATTATTAGAATATATTTTTTGTTTTTTAAATTTTAATTCCATTAAACATTGAAGTGTATTCGAATATTAAATAAAAATAATAAAAGGAAAGAAAAAATGAGGAAAATAACATAAATTAGTTACAATGCGAATTTTGAAGAAAAGGTAGTTTTTTTTTTTTTTTTTTTTTTTTTTTTTGTAGTTTTTCCAGACTGTTTCGTTTCATTTTTTTTTTTTTTTATTAAATTTTATTTTTTTAGATTTTAATTTTTTAAAATTTAAAAAATGTAACATTTGAAAACATCATATTTTTGTTTTTCAATTAATCAATGGCAAATGATTCAATAAATTGCAGTTGTATCCGTTTCTACTTATTTCTTAAATAAGTTATCATCTGTCTTTTTATTAAATTTTTGAACCAATCTATACAAAATATCTTTTTACAAGCACATTCTGATTGCTACTTTTTTTTTTTTTTGAATTTAACCAGCCTCTTTTACAGTTAGTTAGTGCACCTTGGAAAACGTCAGATGATCGTCAATTGATGAAATTCAGCAATTCTAAATTTTAAACTGAACTGCATCAATTGATGACGATCATTTGACGTTTTCGAAGATCCATTTACTAAAACCGTATTTTACTAAATTCAAAAATTTTCAAAACTTTAAATGGAGCAGAATCATTAAATAATGTTTTCAAATGTGGCCACAATTTTTAAAATTAAAAAATAAATTTCAATATTTTCACAACAAATTTCTTTTTTAAAAAAAAAAAATATCTTAGCATAGGTACCTCTAAATTATGTTGTTTTTTTTTATTTAAAAAAAAAATTTTTTTCAATGAAAAATCTATGATTTAGATTAGTAAAAAAAATTCTTTTCAATATAGAATTTTTTTGTCTTTGTTTTAGAAAAGAAATTTGTAAATTTTTTTGTGAACTAACGAAAGAATGAAAATTTAAAAAAATGGTAGAATAACAAAAAAAAAATAGAAAATAGAAAATAATAAGTAATTAGTAAAAATTTAAATCACCATCTATCTATCCTTTCATTATTATTATTACATTTTCTATCTAATTATCATCACTCATTGGACTGTCTGGATCATAAGCTTCATCTTTTTCATTATTTTTCTTGTATTTTGCAATTTTGTTCTTGGTTTTATTCTTATTGGTGGCGTTTCCATTGTTATGATTATTTTTATTTTTGTTGGTATGTTTCTTTTCATTATTTTTGTTATTATTTTTAATTGAAATAATATTATTTTTACCGTAATAATGTTCTAAACGAAGATAATCTGTAGTACCATCAATACTTTTACGACGTTTTTGTATATTTAATGTTCTTAATATTTCGAAATTATTCTTTTTTTTATCGGTATCAATTGTATCAGGATTAAAATTAAATGATGATGATGAATCACATTGTTTTTGTGATTTTAAACGTTTTTGTGGTGGTGATGATGAAAATGATGATGGTGGTGATGGAATAGATTTAATTGCTGTTTCTTGTGATATCGGTGTATGTTGTCCTTTAATATGTACTGGTTTTAATGGTGATGTTAATAATGATGCTGATGTATTTGGTAAATCATATATTTGTGATGATGATGATGGTGATATTTCAAAATCAAAATTACAATCTTCAATACCATTAATTGGGCTTATATTATCATATACATTTGAACTATCATAGAAATAACTATCAATATATTCATCTTTCATTTTTTTACCCATATCATCAATTTCTTCAATAGTTTCATCAATTGATGGTGATGATAATGCTTGTTTAGCTGTTTGTTTTTCTGGTGGAACATTTTTTTCTGGTACTTTTTGTAAATTGTAGATTTCTGTTTGTGGAGTTTCAAATGATGATTCATTTGATACTGTTGTTGATGATACAACTTGATTTTTTTCTGTTTGTGTACATAAACGATAAAATATAATATATGGTGTATTCGGTGGGTATAAATTATCCATATCACGCAATGCACTTTTTTCAACATTATCATCATCAAATTTATACCAATTATCATTACTATCTGCAGCAAGTGTATAATAATGACCACAATTTATGTTACTTCCACTATGTAGAATTGTTGCATAAAATTTATACATTAATTCTTGTTTATCATCATCAGAATCTGCTGTATTATTATGAAGATTAATTGTTATATATTCACACATATCAATTTTTCTCATAATCTTTGAATAACCGTTATGTCTATCATATTCAAAATGACATAATGTTAATATTAAATATTTTGGAGCATTAATTAAATAATTAACACGTTTAGCTTTTCTCAATTGTTTACAATGTGAACATGAATAACGATTTTCTTTGTCTAATACTTCAGGTGAAAAGAAATAATCAATTAATATTTGTGTTGATAAATCTTTAACATTACGAGGTAGAAAATATGAAACTCTACCATCACTTATTAAACCATTGTAATCAATATAATTCTCAAAACCTTGTATATCTGATAAATTTTGTTCAACTCTATTTTTTCTATTGTGTAGTATCTTTTCAAAATCTGGTATAGCCAATTGTAAATCTTTAAAAGTATCTTTTATTTTTGATTTGAATCCACAGCTGCTACATTCAGTTACACGTAATAATGTACCACCAAATAATTTTTCAACAATTGTTGAAAAAATATTACTAATTTCTTCATTATTACAATACATAGCACCTGTTGACACAATATCATTTGTATCAAGTTCAATATTATTTGCACTAGATCTTTTCCGATTTCTAGATAAAGAATCACCACCACCACCATTCATAATTATCTTTAAGTACTTCAATTCTTCTTCAATCAATAAATCTAATAGATGATTCATAAATTCCGAACTATCTTGTTGATATGTACCAAAACGTGCTGGTTTTAATGCTTTACCTAATTCACCATGTACAGCTTGACCAGATCTTGAATTTTGTAATTGTGTAAAGATATTCTTGATTGTTTTAAATCCAATTTCCATGCAGTGTGATTGTGTCATTTGTTTACGAAATCTAAAAATAATTAGAAATATACAAATTGTATTTCAAAATAAATAAACTTTTGATTGTATGAAGAGTTTTCTTCCAGCACTTTCTAGCTATAGCTAACACCCGCTGTATAGATCCTGGCATTTTATAACAAATAGCGCACTGCCGGACTCATCAACAGAAGCCGTAGGGCTAGGGACATTGCCAGGATCACCAATACCAATTGTCGAAGCTCCAGGGAGGTCAATGAGAAAGAAACCCTTATCCGATATCTGCTTGGCACTTGTCAGAGCAAGGTTCCAGACAATGGCGAGCTTCCTCTTTAAGGATTTTAGTGAAATAGCAAAAATAAGTGTCGAAGATATGATACATTTCTTGAATGAAACAGAATGATTATAAAGATCTTCTACCACTGTATCAAAAGTCATTTCCAAAAGGCTACGCAAAGTGTGATATCAAAACGGCACATGCAGTGCTAATTGGGTTTTCGGAAGGAATCTGATAATCACCACGTCAACCAACCAACCAATATAAATTAATACTATAGTAAAACAACACGACTTTCTTCATTATTATCGGAAACTCTTTATAAAAGGAATGTTTTTTTTATGTATTTTATGTCTGTGTCACTCTTAAGCGTAACATGTAAATAAATATTAGCAATTCATACAATAAATTCCACTGGAAAAAAAATTGAATTTTAAAATGAATAATTTACTTACTTTTCAGTCATAAACAAAGCTTGTAAAACACTGTTTATGTAACATATGTTCCCAGTATTTGTAATTCCCACAAATTTTAATTTTGTGTTCAGTTGACGACTTGATGTTCTTAATGGAGTCATTTTTGAATTTGATGATGTATATTTATTTAGATTATTTGGTATATCGTTTGATTGTAAGTCAGTTGACAATTGTGATGGGGAACTTGCTTTTTTCTAGTTAAAGGGAAAAATAATAATAATAATAATTTAAATTTCATATATATCGCTTAAAACTTTGAAGAAAAAAAAAATATTATGGGCCTTACCTATTGAAGTTTCTGTAGTTTTAAAACTAAAATAGTTTCGACTTGAAAATCAGAGTGTGCTTTGAAACTCTTTACAAAATATGTTAAGGTATATAGTTTCAAAGCACACTCTGATTTTCAAATCGAAACTATTTTAGTTTTAAAACTACAAAATGTCATAAGTAAGGCCCTATTAATGTAAATTCTTGAGAAGGCTTTGGAATCGAACAGAATCTTGGATGTTTTTTAAACAATTTATCTTCTTTGCATTTTGAACCAAAAAATAACATGTACTCCTATTTAATTTTCGAACAACAAAATATTTACTTTTTTTTCTCAAATTCATGATATTTAAATAAAAATTCGAATTTAAATGAAATTTTTCAACATTGAAATTTAAAAAGAAAAATCCTAAGTAAAAAATTTAACATCAAAAATTGTGAATATGAACCGAATTCAAGAATTTAGATAATTTTTCATTTTAATTTTTAACATTTTTCAACACAAACATTTTTTTTTTTTTTAATACTTACAGCCGTTTGTTGGATCGCAGAGATTATAGTTTTAACAAGCTCTTCGTAAATTTCTCTAGTTTCAGGATTAACTGCGTAATCCTTTTTCAGTTCTTCTAATACTTGAGGTGTGTGAGGAGTAATCTAGAATTCAAATAAAATATATATTTTTTTTAAAAAAATATATATATATTTTAAAAATTATTAGAAATTAAATTTTGAACAATGAATATAAAAGTTTATGAAAAATTAATAAATAGTAAAATAATTTAAAAAATAAATTCGTTTTTTTTTAAATTTTATTTTAATAACTTGCCGCATCTAAAATTTCTGATGAGCATTGTTCTGATGAAAGTATATCGAATATAATTGGTGCAATTTTTGAACGTAATAATGGTATTACTAATTTTCTATATAACGATTTTATAATAATCACTGATATATTTTTAACAAGAGCATATCTACAACATTCACGTAATTTTTCCATTATTTCAACAATCCAAGCATATAAATTTGGACATATATATGTACAAATTGGTATCCAACCAACTAATCTTGTTATGGATTGTATTATTTCAATATTTGTTACATTCTCAAATGATGATAGAATTAATGATACTGCATTACTAATTGATTCTTTATCACCGGGTATTATATGAAAAACAAGTGATATAGCACAAGATGGTGGTTCTAAAAAAAAAAAATAATAATAATAATAAAATTCAAAAAAGAAAAAAAAAATAAATAAATAAATAAATAAATAAATAAAAACATAAAAACAAATAAGAAGAATTTTCTTTTATTAAAAATTATAGATAACAAAAAATAATACATACCTTCTTTTGCAATTAAAACACATGTAGTATACAATAATCTGTAACGATATTCTTTTGGCATTGCTTTAAAAAAATCAATTATTTTTTTCATATCACTTCTGTATAAATTTAGTTCACTAGCTGCATCTGGATAACTACTTTTAGCTAATTCAAGAAATACATTATAAAAATCTTGTTCAGCAATATCATCATTTGAATGACGTTTTCTTGATTTCAATGATATTTGTCGTATTAACTGTAATACATTTATTAATCTTGATTGTGAATTAATAGTATCTTGAATATTATTATTTGATGCTTCATCCATTGTATCATTTATTATTTCAGTACTATTTTTTAAACTATTACAATCATTAACAATTGAAGTTGTTGCTGTTGTTTTTGTTGAATATGATGATACAGTTCCAATTTCAGTTTCAGTTGTTGTTGTTGATGATGATGGTAATGATGATGATGATGATGATGATGATGATGATGATGATAATGATAATGATGATGATGCAGATATTACTGTTGATGCCGATGTTGTTGTAGTATTAATATTATTATTACTGTTATTGTTATTATTATTATTATTTGTTTCTGTTGTTGCTGTTGTATTTGTTGAATTATTATTATTATTAGTATTGCCGCTAACTTTGCGATCTGTTGATGACGGTGATGATGATGAACTATTTTGTTTCACAGCCATCCTTGTTATTTAAGAACATTGAAAATTCAATAGAACAAATGAAAAAAAAAAAATTAGTTGATTAAATATACTAAAATATTCATACATATCGAAATTTATAGGAAAAAATATTTTCTTTTGTTTTTTTTTTTCATCAAATGAAAGTAAAACAAAAGAAAAATACATACTTATGTTTGATTACCCCAATAATAAAACTTACCTAAAATTTCAATTTTTTATTGGTGTAAGCAGGATTGCTGTGATATCCTCCTGCCTATGCAAAAATTCACAAACTATTTTTGTATGTACATATATAACCCAACCAAAACCAATATTATATATGTACATATGTATTAATAAATGCACAATTTTTTGTTTTTTTTGTTTTTTTTTTTTTTTTTGTTCTTTTTTTTCAAGTTTGTAAGAATGTAAGTTCCTTTTTTTTTCTAGAGCACTAAATTCACCGATTACATTCTTTTCTTTTTATTTTTTAAAGTTAAAGAATTAAACAGTTTTTATTGCAATTTAATTAAAATGTTATGTTCTTTATCATTATTTTATTTTCTCAAAAATTATTATAAAACAAAAAGAAAAATAAAAGCAAAAACACAAAGCACAAAATTTTACAATCCGAACTCAGTGAAATGAGCTCGCCTCTCCTCATTCAATTCAATTCAACTCAACTTTTCTTCTTCTTTCACAACACAACTTATGTTACTTCACTTTAAAAAAAAAACCAAAAAATGTGTATTCTTGAAATATTTCAAGATTACTAAAATGTCAAAATTATAAAACTGGCGTTTTACATAATATAAAGCTACAACCAGACATTGCAACATTGCAGCATAAAAAAACTGCCTTCACATATGTATGCTGTGTTTAATTGGAACTGAGGAAATGAGAATTCTGAGATTTTTCACGTCTTCACATATTTAGATCGTTTTTTTTTGCATTCATTTTCTTCAGTTTGTATCATATCAGTTTACCAGCTGTTTTGGTGGGAAAATATCATACGGAATTAAAGTTTGGGGTTATTACGTGATTTTGTAATTTGTATTTTATATTTCTTTTTGATTTGCTTCGCAATGCTGGATATTTTCAGCAAAATTTTTTCAAGTATGTAATTTAATTTTTTAACATGTTTTTTTTGTACAATTAAAGTTAGCCTATTCTCGAGAAGAAAATAAGAGCTGACAATGAGCTAAACTGATGTGAACACATATCACTTCCTCAGTTCCAATAAAACACTGCAATAGGGTTGCAAACGTGTGATCAGTGTTGAAACCACGAAAACTTAGCTTGTAGCCAGACTGCAGTTGCAACTCGCAGTCTTAAATGTAGTGAAGTGTGCAGAGTTGCAAGTGCATCAAAAAAATACTGGTTTAGTTAAGTTTCTTATTTAACATAATAGCTAAACAAGCCGCAGCCAACACTTCCGCATCGTCAAAATATATTCTCTAAAAATCAAAACTCCTTAACATTTCACAACAAACTAAAAAAGTTACAATTGAGGGTTGCATGCAGCAAAAACTGCGAATTATATTCGTAGTTTTTTTCTGAAAGAAGCTGCAGGTTGCGAGCAGTAAAAGTAGCGAATTGCAACTACTATGAATGAACAGAGCTAGCAGTTTTTGCTGTTGCAACCCAAAAACTGTGCATAGTGAAAATTGCAATGTCTGACCGTAGCTTAAGTTTTACTCAAATGACACGAACAGACAGAATAACAAGAAATTCTTAAAGACTGCCTAGGCCTGCACTGCACAAGCGCATAGTAAATAAATAGAATGAGAAGGTATGCTGTTGAAATAAAATTTGAAAACCTACATGGTGGAGATTTTTTTTTTCGTTTTTTTCATGTTTTTTATACGAAGTTTAGCGCATGATTTTTACATCAATTCCTATCCTAAAATTCTCTTTAACAAACAGTGTCGACGGTAGGGACGTCACGATACCAACGATACTATCGAGGTATCGATACTTTTCATCCGATACCACGATACCAAATACTCGATACTCTCTCTCCGATACTTTTACCGGTATCGATACTTTTGGGTCGATACCGATACCCGATACCAATAGGTTATTTACTTATATTATACCCCGGGGAAAAGTGAGAAAGAATATAATTTTACCTCTTCTTTTAAGTAGCGTTGCGTGACCTTCATTTTTATCTTTGCTTATTATAATAATATTCTTCAAACATTAGAACAAATTACTTTTATAAACAAAAAAAAATAATATTTTCAATTTTTAATTATTCTTTTTTGACATGTATGGTTTTTTTAAATTTTTTAGTATGGGATTTTAATTTTTATAGTATCGGCCGATACTATCGGGTATCGATGCTTTTGTCTCGATACTATCGAGGTATCGATACCATAGATCCGATACCGATACCGATACCCAGTATCGATACTTTTTAAAATTTTGATGTCCCTAGTCGACGGTAAAAAAATAACTCATATGTTTTAAATATATTTTAATTTGTTGATTATATTAATTTGATGTTACATGTTCAAATGTAAAGGACAATAGTAGTGATCATTATTTAATATGAAAGTCTTTTTGTTCATAAAATGAATAAATAAATAAATACACTTCCAGCTTAATTTTGTAATGTAATGTAATGTATTTTTTTCTTTAAGGTTATGCAGTGCTTTTCATCATGTCTTCCTCTTCTATTTACCATGGACTGCCTGTACGCAACAAAGATAATTGAAATACTAGCTGTGTTTTATTGGAACTGAAGAAGGGAAATGTGATCACTTCAGTTTTGCTCAGATCACTATGTTCTTATTCATGTTAAAAAATTAAATTACATACTTGAACAAATTTGACTGAAAAAATCCAAAGTTACGAAACAATTCAAGAAAAAATAAAGAATACAAATTACAAATTCTTATTAACCCCGAACTTAAATTTCATATGATACTTTCCCACCTAAATAGCTGGTAAACTGAAATTGAGAAAATGAAGAAATAAAATGTTGCCTTTCAGGATGCCATGTCGCTCGCTGTTCTTAGTTACTACTTCAAATCATTGATGAAGAATACTCAAACCTCCTACAGCATTTATTTGAGAATGACACAAAATATTGTTAATATTCATTCGATTCGATTGAATTTCAATCGAAAATCAAAACAGAGCCCTATGTTTGAAAAACAAAAAAACTAGTTTCAAAATAGGTCAATTTTTTTTTTAAATTTCATCAAAGAGTAATGCGTTGTATAGTCAAAATAATAAAAGTTGAGGTTTTTTCGCAATCGCGTATGGTTTACATTGCGTAGTGATCTTTTTTATGTAGATTTAAAAAAGAAGAAACGTGTTAGACAGGGTTCATACGCTAACTTTTTTACCCTATGTAGAACGTAAAAACCGGTTTTATATGGAAAAGAAGTAGGAAGTATGCGGTGGGAAGTCACTCACAGGTTAATCAATCTTTTTCTTCGATCACGGCTGTTTCTTTTTGTGCTATATTCGTTACTTTGATATTTTTTCTCATATTATCGCAATTTCTTCAGTTAACCATATGAGTATATGACTTTATTACCATACAAATTACCAAGCAAGAAATAAGTATAAAAGAGAATGAAGAGAATTTTAGATAGGGTAAAAAAGTGACCATGTAAACGTACGTACGTCATTTTCGTAATTTATCAAAGCGTAATGGATGATAAGGTCGTGCAAAAAACCGTACGTATAAACCCGGTCTTACAAAAACAAAAACGCATGTGTGTAAGTATCTTTTTTTCTGCGCATGTTTTTCTAGTATAAAGTATAAAGGGACGTCACGATTAGAGACGTCAACATTTTAAAAAGTATCGATACTGGGTATCGGTATCGGATCTATGGTATCGATACTTTTGATCCGATACCACGATACTAAGTACTCGATAGTCGATACTTTTGATCCGATACCACCATACCAAGTACTCGATAGTAGATACTCTCTCTCCGATACTTTTAGTTCGATACCGATACCCGATACCAAAAAGTTATTTGCTTAAATTATAGCCCTGGGAAAAGTGGGAAAGAATATATTTTTATCTTTGTTCATATTAATAATATTCCGAAAACATTAAAATAAATTACTAACAGAAACAAATAACATTTTCAATTTTTCATTTTTCCGTTTTTGACAAGTATGGTTTTTTTTTATTTTTCAGTATGGGATTCTAATTTTTATAGTATCAGCCGATACTATCGGGTATCGATGCTTTTGTCGTCCTGATACTATCAAGGTATCGATACCATAGTTTCGATACCAATACCCAGTGTCGGTACTTTTTGAAATTTTGACGTTTTAAACATAATACATTAACGCTTATCAAGTACAAAATTGTTAACCCGTTTCTAACCGGCAGATAGGGACGTCACAATTTTAAAAAGTATCGATACTGAGTATCGGTATCGGATCCATGGTATCGATATCTCGATAGTATCGAGACAAAAGCATCGATACCCGATCGTATCGGCCGATACTATAAAAATTAAAATCCCATACTAAAAAATTAAAAAAAAACCATATATGTCAAAAAAGAAAAATTAAAAATTGAAAATATTATTTTTTTTTGTTTATAAAAGTAATTTATTCTAATGTTTGAAGAATATCATTATAATAAACAAAGATAGAAATGAAGGTGACGTCACGCTACTTTAAAAAAGAAGTAAAATTATATTCTTTCTCACTTTACCCAGGGCTATAATATAAGCAAATAACCTGTTAGTATCGGGATCAGTATCGACCCAAAAGTATCGATACCGGTAAAAGTATCGGAGAGAGAGTATCGAGTACTTGGTATCGTGGTATCGGATCAAAAGTATCGATACCTCGATAGTATCGTTGGTATCGTGACGTTCGTACCGGCAGAAATGATTATTAAAACAAGTAAATTATTAAAACTGGAAAAGTTTTCTTATGCACCAATCATATTCAATATACATAAATCAAATGCCATAACATTCAATTTAATTTATTAATGTAATGCCAACTTGAAATTTATAGCAAATCATTTTTAAAATACATAATTTTGCATTTTAACCTACATAAATGCTCAAAAACAAACAAAAACCTGGAAAAAAAATCATATTTACGAGAATATGATTATTCTTATTGCAAATCAATTTAGCTGAAATGGAGTTTAATTAAAGAAAACAAAAGATGAGCAAATTCATTTTTCTATTTCAACAGAATTTTTTTAATTAAATGAAAGTATTATACATTGTTTTACATTACCTTTAAAATTTACAACAGCAATAACCTTTTTCTTTTATTTTATCGAAATAATTTTTAATATGGTGAAAAATGCAAAAAATAAACATATTTTTATATAAATTTATAAAAAAAATAATTATAAAATCAGAAGAACATTTGAAATCTATGTTTCTTTTATCCGGTAACTATTCGCGCTTATGAATCCTAAATTTTCTTCTTCTTTAACTAAATAATTTACTGCATATGTTTTTATATGTACGTATATATGTAGCTATGTATGTATACATATGTATATGAATACTTGGTTTATAAATCGAAGTCAGTATTGTGCTTATGGAGGCAGTACCCGATTAGTAATTCTGATAACTTTTCATATAAATGTTTTTGATAAATTATAAACTGAAATTCAGATCTGATCTCCCCACACAAGAGACAGATTTATACAAACGCAATGTAAAAGAATATAGGAAAGTATGCCTATGTTGCCTGTACTGACTTCGATATATGAAACGAGTATAATTAAAATACAAATTGGAAAATAACACATGGCATCCACTTTTTCTATTTTATGGAAAGTGAGTATTGTGAACGCGTTTACATTAACTTACTATTTGACGTGTTTAAAAAGCCCTTAGCGACAAGACAATATTTATATTTTCAATTACTTTTCGCCAAAAAAAAAAAAAAAAAAAAAAAAAAAACAATTATATTTTTCATAACACAAAAACAGTTAATATCTAATTATTTGTTGCTATTTTCTATTTAATTTTATTTAAAAAAATTGTTATAATTAAAAAATAAAACTGTTCCCGTATACAAGGACAATTAATGTGAGGAGTTCATGAAAAATAAATCTTAAACATTTTAGAACTCACTGTTCATTAATCGATTTTTTAAAATATAAATCGAAAATATCAATCAGTTGCTGGTACTTCTTCACTTCACGATAAATACTTCTGTAGAAAATAATGTTTTTTATTAGAAATGCTGATTAAAATTTTAATTTACGTAACCTATAATTCTTTTATTGCGAACGATACAAATGCGTTTTATTTCAATTAATCAAATATGGAGAAAAATCTTTTTTTATTTGGCTTTCCTTTGAAGAAGTGCTTTATAGAGGATACGAAAGCTGTCATTTTAGCTAGTACAATACAACAGCTACACTATTATTGAGAAATATAAAACGCCTTAATGCGACTTCAAAAACAAATTTCTAGATTAACACCTACCGAATAGCTAACCTTCATTTTAATTTCCAAAAACTTGAAATGAAAATGTTGTTTGGCCTCGAGTAAAGCGTAGTACTCAGATGAAAATAAATTTTATGTTGGAACAAGTCTACTTATTTCGGAACGAAATAAAAATTCTACAAAATAAAGAGGAAGTCTACGTAGATGTGTAGTAACTGAAAAACATGAAAAAACGTCATTCGACTCGGCCGGGAATCGAACCACGGAACCTTTTCTTTGCCGGAGAAATGCTCTAACCACTGAGCTACCGAATGCCATGTCGTTTGCTGTTCTCAGTTACCACTTAATCATTGATGAAGAATACTCAAACCTCCTACAGATGAAAAAAACTTTAATATATATATTTTTATCTTAATTCAAAATGCACAAAAATCACAAATCACAAGAAAAAACGTACGCTTTAAAATAACCTAACTTTACAAATGTCAAACAATCAATTTATTTTCATTTTCCGTACGAAATAAGTTGAACTTCATTTATTTCGGTTGGATATGAAAATAACAGGTCTTCACATGGCAGCCAACGCCATATGTGAAAGAGTTTTTCAACTGTGAAAGTAGATCCATTTAATTTAAAACTGGATTCAATATTCAAATCAAATTATACGAGTTTATACGGTAAAAAATAATTCGAATTAAATACGAATTTTGGATTAAATTGGGAGTACGGTATAAACTGGTAAAATTTGGAATTGGGATTAAAACAATACATGCAGACGTTGATACACGTATAGTATAAATGTTTTCTTCTTCACTCTAATCGGATTGCATTCTTACCATAAAAACTAGAATCCGCCATATTGCATTTTACGCTACACATACATACACAAAAATTTGGATTAAACCCAAATAAATTGGGTTTAAACCAATATCCGAATTATCGAGTTTATACTACATGAAATTGGAAGTAAACCAAAATCCGAATTAAAAGTAGATTACATGTAAACTCTTAAATTGAAAATGTTTTCATTTTGTTCCAATTGACAACTCTGGTTTATTATTCACAGTGCTGCCACTTTGATTTAATTTAACCAAAACTGGTACTTTATTTTTCCCTTCTGGCTATATGACACGGTTTTAAGAAAACTATTAAAGAGAAATAACAAGTATGGTTAACGGAAAAAGCAACGTAAAAGAAAAAAAGATATGAACTAACAATTAGTACTAAAAACGTCAAATGAAAATCCACCAAATTCCAATATCTTTCCATTAAGTACGAGAAAAATAATAAAATTTGAATACTGAAACTTGCAATATTATTTTTACGTTGCCAGCATGCTTAAACATTTTCGACAGTTTAATATCATTCCATACAAATTTTTTATTATTTCTCTTTTAATTTATTTTTATTTTACTTTTTTTTAAATTCAAATGGTGCTTTTTTCTTTCAAATAATGCTTTCAAAACAACTTGTACGCACCCACTATGATAGTTTTACAACTAATGACTTGACATTTACTCAAAGTTCTTGGCAGCACTTAAATCTATTGTCTCTTTCTTTAAGTACTTAAAATTTTCTAATACTTTTAATACCGTGCAGTGCGGTTTCCTCATCTTTTTTCTCTTTTTCAACCAAACTGATTTCTATTTGACGAAATAAAGATGCTAACACATTACAAAAGACTGTCAAAAAGAATTTTTTGCCGCATTTAAAATTTAAATATGTACATATATTGAAAAATTTATGTATAAAAAATGAGCCTGTACACATTAAGTGGTTGTAATAATAGACGCAAACTGGTTTTAAAACCTGTTTTTACAACTGCTCAAATTACATCTGAAGGTGCACGACCAGTTGTAACGAGAGTGTGAGTATATTACTACCGTGAAACTAACAATATTTTGGATGATTCTTATTATACCAAGTTGAAAAAAAATTATACCATTATTGTTACAACCAGCGCAAAATAACTGGTTTAACCACCTAATGTGCACACAATGAATGAATTGTGAAGAAAGAAGGAAGAATGGTGTAAAAGTAAAAATTTCATGAATACGGTCGTGGGGAAGGCGCTTGTAAAAGTACTCATTAGTACGATTGTACTTTTTGCTAAAGTCTGAGTCTAATTCAAATCAATTTATTAAGCTATCAAGAAAACAAATCAAGAATGATAATGATAACGAAATAACGAATGGATGATAAGTAAAAATTACAATTGTTAAAAACTTTATGATTTGTTCACTATGTATAATTTTATAATGGATAATTTATGTTTTTTCAATTAAGTAACTATACTCTGTTCACAAAGTTTCAGTAAAGGTCTTATGAACATATTTTGTCTTGTTTCTTCTTTGAATAATTACATAAATGTGTTTCTGTTTTTCGTCACCGACAGTGTTACCCTTTAGTTTATATTTTATATCTAAAATCAGATGAACTTTTTGATAAGTGTTCCCGACTATACATTTGTTTTCAAATTTTATAAAATTTTATACTTTGTAAAAATTGTTTCACAATAAAGAAAAATTATAATACATATTTATTTATTTTTTTTAAATTTAATTATTATTACATTTATTACATTTTTTAACTCCCTCTATCGAATTACATATTTTATTTTTTCAAATTTAAGGAAGGAATGAAATATTACAAAATTATCACTTTTTTTTCTTGAAATAAAAATTTTTGTTGAAAATAAAATTTTTTTCATTTATTAAATAAGTAGAAAATGTTATGAATGTGTAATATTACATTTAAATTATTTCTATGAAATAAGAAAATGTAAAAACCCAAAAACATTGTATGCACATATGTATATCCTACAAATTGGTAACTGAAAGTGAAAGGGATTACGGGTTTTACTTTTTTGTTTTATAGCTGATCGTATGAATAAAAAGATAATTTACATTATCCTTATCAGTACCAATATTAATGTACATATATATTCCATTGTTTTTTAAATTCAAATTGTTTATCATAAGTATTTTAGAATTACCCAACACTTTGCAGAATTTTTAAGAAACATTTTTGTGCTGTAATATTAGGGTATCGTGCGATTCTTTTTATACATATTTTAAGAAAAGAATTACCCATTATGTACAAAATACTTTGAAATACTTTAAAATTTTTATCAAAAACCATCAGAAAAATTCCTCTTTTCTATAGAATGAGTATTTATTACAAAATGCATTTCTATTGCAAAGGAATATGTGTATACAATTGTATTAATTTAGATTTTATGTAAAAATATATGTAAAAAAAACATTTTTTTCAAATAAAACATAATTTATTGTTTTTATATGTTACATCATATCATATGCATACTTGTAAATGCAGTAAATTATAACAATAAAATTTAATTTTTTATTGTTAAGAACGGTACTACTATTAAGTAATATAATTATTACACAGCAACACTAATTTGCGATTATTTACTATTCATTCTACTTTTTATACACACATCTCGAATATCAATCAACCAACTTTTAGCTCATCAGCGTGTGTGCGCATGAATTTTTTCATCATTTTTATCTAAGACGAGGCATTAGTACTTTCTTAAATGAATGTTACCATTACTGCATGTGGCACGATAATATTTTTAAGTGGTAACGCTGTTAACGAGTTTATTCGAATTTCAAACTTCAATTTAATTCTTTCTTTCTTAATTCTTATCATGGTGGAAAGATTAATAAGGAGAGTTCTTCCGATGTAAAAACACTCGCCATATTGAACCAAATTGAATCTGACTAATCAGAGAGCATTTCAATAACAAAGGAAAATGGCAGAAGATGTTACCAAACCTAATAATTTCTATAATATGTTTGCTGCCTTGTTGCTTTATTTTGTATTTTATGCAATTGTGCAATACGAATTTTAATTTTAAAGAAAACAAACCAAAATATATAATATACATATAAACAAAGAATTTTCAAAATAAACATGGTGCGGTGTAGTGTACTAAATTGTACTAATTATTATGGGAAAAAAGATATTTGTTATAATATTAAATTTTAATAGATTTCCTAAAAACAAGGTAATTTAAGTAAATGGGTTGAAAAATGTGGAAAAACAAACAAAAATAAACTCACCACGAATGTGCTCTACATATTTCAATGAAAATTGCTTCAATGGAAGCACATTGAGAAAAGACGCTATTCCTATATAATTTTTACCGTATGTTACTTTGATGGTATTTATTGTTAAATATTTTATACAAATTAATTGTATAATTTTAAGACCTTATGTGCAAAAGAAATGGTAAAAGAACAAAATTCTTTAACGACTGATGAGTGCATTCAAACAGAGTATGTATATATTATAATATCAAAGTGTAAAAATATCTGATCAGTTTTTCACTTGTTATTCTTGTTCATCTACATATTTTTAAAACGACCTTTTACTTGAGAAAATTGTAATGCCCTCATACTCAAGATTTTCTAAATAAATTTTACAGAGGTTGCGGGGAATGTACGGCAATACTAGAGCTCCAAAAAACCAAATTAAAATTAAGTAGATACGTTTTTGAAAATAAGTAAGAAACACTGATAACGTCGAAGCAAGATCTTACTTTTGATCATGATGATGAGGATATATTAACTGACGTTTTTTATTTCGACGGTTTAGAATATTTTGCCGGCTATATTTTAAATAAATTAAAACATATAACCGAATTAACAGAATTGTTAAATCGACGTTTTCATGGTCATGGGTAGATGAAGTTTCTGAAGTAGGACTCATTAAACCCTCCGAAGAATTCATGGAAATAATAAAAAAATTAGAAGGCTTATTTATTGGACATAAACCGCAACTTGTAAAAAATTAAAATATATTTCAAAAACTTATATTTCAAGAACAACAATTAAATGTAAATATAGATGTAGTAAAACTTTTTTTAAAATCAAGAATACATATTTTATTAAAAATGAAAATAAAAACATATTAGAATAATCGCAATAAAAATAAAAAAATCAGAAAACTTCTAACGTACAATTGTGTTCTAATCTTGAGAAACATGAATCCCTTTTAAAGTTATATATCTGGCAATGCTGCTAGAAACAATCATTTTTAAAGAACTCTCCCTCCTTATTAATCATTCCTACATGTTTCTTACAGTTACATCAGTTACAATATTTCTTCATTTTGTGGCAGATATTTCTAGTGAAATGGTCAAACGAGGTCCGTGCTTCATGAAAAAGTGAAGAAAATTATATTGAAATCTTTCGCATGTGCATAAAATTAAATTTATGTAAAACTAATAATATTAATTTCGAACAATGAACATTATTTAATTGTAAAATTCGAGTTTATAAGTGAAATATTAAAAAAAAAACGTGTTTTCAAATATGCCTGGGAAAAGGAAAAACACATTTCGGGTAAGAGGATATATTTTATTTTCATTTGTCTTTAAAAATATATGAAAAATAATAAGAATATTTTTATTTACATATTTTATTTAATTAATTTTTTTTAGTTGTAAATTTAGGTGCAAAAAATTTTTTAGTTTTTTTCTTTTGCGTTTCGAAATAAAGATTTTATACCATGGCAGCCATGTTTTTTTCTTTCATGTTATAACCGGCAAATTTATTTTTTGTGAAAAATTTAATTTTCAATTTAAATAAAAATATTTTTTTTCGATTTCAATTTATAAATTCATAAATATACAGCTATGTCTTTTACAATGATTTTACAATTAATAAAAGTGGAAAAATTTCATTCAATTATTCCCAGGGGCCATGTCATGTTTTGTTGTTGTTTTTTTTTTCATAAGGGTAATTTGTACGATCAAACAATTGCTGTGCTTGTTTTTGGCTTTTTGCTTTGAACTTGCTACGTGAACTCTTGCATTTACACAGTCAAGACATTTTGCAGCAAAATGGAAAATGCTTCTACTTATAAATTTTCATCCATTTTTTTTTTGTTTAAATATTCTTATATGTATGTACATATTTTTAGTTAAATAATTTCAAAAAAAAAAATACATTTTTTTCTTTTCTTTTGGAAAAAAAAAAAATTGAATTACCTTAAAAATTAATAAAAAAAATTTTAATCACTTTTAATTCAAAGTTTCAACACTTTTTAAAAATATAAATTTTTTTCATTTTTTGAATTTAATTTTTCTCTTTATAAAGTAACGAATTTTAATACTTCTTTCACAAAATAGAAAAGGAAATAATGCAGAATTGAAAAAATTACGATAAAGGAATAGAGGAAATTTTAAATTGCTTGGTGAAATTTTTGGTACACAAGTGATGTGCTACCCTTCAATTTGCTTCACCCCGATCACATAGAAATCGTTGCTTGGTGGTTTATGCATACAGTCATTGTCCCTTATTTTTGTTTTTATTATTGACCGGGTAAAATGGCCACTTTT
Source organism: Bombylius discolor (assembly GCA_939192795.1). Taxonomy (NCBI): domain Eukaryota; kingdom Metazoa; phylum Arthropoda; class Insecta; order Diptera; family Bombyliidae; genus Bombylius; species Bombylius discolor. The sequence goes on along the minus strand of OW584243.1, from coordinate 8,548,704 downwards.
TCTTGCCAGGTCTGAGGTAATGTTTTGTTTTTTTATTCTTATTTTTGTTTTTGTTATTGACCCGGTGAAATGACTACTTTTTCATTCAAAAAATCTTCAATATTATTATTCACATTAATTTTCATACAACATGTGAACTATAATTGATTTTCTCGAAAATATTGCAATATTGAAATTTGTTTTATATTTAAGTTCTTGGTAAAGTAGACGTTTTTCAGAATATCTTGATATTCTACTTAAAATATGTAATTTGTAGGAAACATTGACTTTGAATTGGATAACCTTTTTCTGAACCACTTTATGTTGTTGTGTTGTGATCTATAAATTCTAATTGGAATTTTTTCTTCTTGCATTTGTTTTTATTTTCTATATTTAACCAACACTTTATTTAATGAGAGAATAGTAAAAAAAACCAAACGTATTCGAAGTTCAAATTAGATACTTTTTATTTTGCAAACATAAGTCCCTTATTTTTCTTTTGTTTTTATTTATTTATATAAAGGTATTTTAAATGCTACGGATAACTTATACTTTTCTCTTTATTGAAAAAATGGGAATTTTAAAATTCTTGCAAAATATTTAGTTTTAAAATTTATAAAACACATAACATAAAATTTTGATTATCTACTTTATTTTTCAAACAATATTTCTAATGTATCTTTTTTTTTATATAAATATTTTGTGTTACCAGTAACATTTTTATATTTATTTATTTATAGGTATATTTTTTTTAATTGAAATTGAAATACTAATTTTAAAAAATTTGATTTTTTAATGTAGGTACTTACATTAATTCTGGATCATTTATTGTACATAGCATTATCTCACATATAAATGTAAATACTGAACAAAGTTTTTTTAAAAACATTTTCAAATATTATAAAGGAAAAACAAATGTTTCAATGTTTTAAGAAAAAACAAAATGTTTTTATGATAATTTTAACACTTCACTCCAAAAAAGTAAAAAAAGAAACAACCAAAACAATGAGAAATTTCCAGTAAAGTCGATCTGATTTTTTTTTAAATTTTTTAAATATGAACGTTTTTAAATTATTTAATTTTTTTTATTATATTATTTTAAAAACAAATCACTTCAATTCTATTAAAAATAAGTGAGTCGCGTAATTTTTTAGCCTTAACGATTCAGGTAGCTCCGAACAAATGTGGAAGATTGAATATTTTCAGAGTCAATTAATACAAGAACAAAATTTTTAAAAATGTTTGTTTTTTTTCTTCACTAGATGTACATATATGTTATATGCAATTTTCTTTAAACCGATATATGTACATATAACATAGAAATATATTAACACATATCACAATTTCTTCAAAATATAATTAGAATATAGTATTACACAGTTTATATTCAGTTAGTGATTATTGATAGGTACCTAGTTAAAATTAAATAAAAATGTGACAAAATTTCATATAAAAAATATGATGGTTACTCATATAAAATTAAATGAAATATTAGCATATAAGCTAGGTACGTAGAATATCTTGATAAGAAACATATTTGTTATTATTTTTAATCTTAAATTTTTTTTTTAATTTTTACACTTTAGATATACTAAATATATCCAAGCATCGATATTGTAACAGTTAGTACCTACTTAATTTAAAAAAAAATTGATTTGATTTTTTCTCTTCTCTATAATTTATTGAATTGTATATGTATATGAATACATAAATGTATTATGTATACGAGTATATAAATTGATATCCAGACTTCTGTTTCATATTTTTATTTTTGTGTTATTATTTTTTTATTTTTATAATATGTAACGTACGTTCTGCCTTTAACAGCATAATATAAAATTCATAACAAAAGTTTTGAATATTAGTCATCCATATAAGCAAAGTGCATTTTAATTTTTTTGCTCTATTCTCAAAATATTATTCTTTGAAAATTTTGTTGGTCTTTTATGTGAATTACTTATCAATATAAAACTATAAATAAATAATTTATACTTTTACAAATACTTATGCGTGCAATAATATATAATTATAGGTACATATATGTATATTATTAAGCCAACTTTAAATATGTCCTTCTTGTATTACGATTTACGACTATGTAACGAGATCTTCATATAGCAACGCAATAATTTATTAATCATTTACTTTAAAGTATATTGACTACAAAAAATAAAAAGAACGATTACTAATAATCGAAATTTGAAACTTAGTTGGAAACAAGACAAATAAAAGAATAAAATAGTAAGTCGTTAACAATAATTCCTGTTAAACGACATTTGTTTTAAGAAAAAATGGTTTATAATAAAATTTTCAGGAATAATGTATGTACATATTTTTAATTATGTATTTGTTTCTGTACTGTTGTTTTTTTTTTTTTAAATTGCATAATGGCAGATGAAATAGATTTGTATGTACATACATACAGAGTGGTTTACACTTAATGTTCAAAGCAAATACAGAGAATCTTCTGATATTTCCAATTAGAGCTCACTTGTGCTTTTATGTATTATCGTCTTTTCAGAAATAAATAGACTTCGAAGTAAAATTTTTTGAATTTTCACCTAAACTTTTGAGAAAAATCCAAAATTTTTAAAAATAAAGTTAATGATTGTTTACTTATTGTTAGAAAGAGGAATTTGTCTATTACATCAAGCCACTATCCTTTCTAATTTAAAAGTTATTTAAGGTTAATTTATGTAAAAATGACTATTTATGGCTTTAATTGTAGGGTCATTATTACCAATTTTCCAGTAAAAAGGAGATATTCATGGTTTCACTTTGAAGGAATAACTCGAAAACTAAAAGTTTCTCTGGAAAATCGAAATAGCTTTCATTTTTCGAAATAAAACAGGGTATTTATATGGAGCAATTTTTAAGAAAAATGCGTTTATTTCGAAAAAGTGGAGTTAAAAATTACAAAATTTTGAGTTTTTAACTTGTTTTTATAAGGGAGAGTGTTATAAAAATGATTAAGGGCTTATAAGGAAGGTATATTTCCGTCTAGATCCTTGGTCTACTCAAATTAAGTTTAGTTTTCATGGTTTCGTATTTCTGTTATACTTGCACCTACAGTTTAAAGTTTGAGATCTCTAGCTTTATAAGCCAGCATTCTACCATTTTGGCCACTGACTGATGTTTTAAGTATTTGTAAAAAAGAAAAGACAAATAAAACTAAGAATTATTCAGAAGTAGATCAGATGTAATCATTTTTATAACAAGAAATAATCTGTTTTATTTAAAAAAAAAAAAATCTGGGTTGATCAATAAAACAGAATAATTTTAAAAAATGCAGTTCTATTTATTCTGATTTCTGAATTGGAAAAATTCAAGGAAGTAAATCGTTATAGCACTAATTTAATTCCTAGAATAAAATCACCATATACACAATATAGGTATATGTGTGATGTGCATATAAGTTTCAACTTTGAATTTCTATTTTTCTTTAGCTACATTTAAAAATTCTACTACGCAGTTATCCTTTTTTTTTTCCAAAGTCTAATTTTAAAGTTGGTAGAATTAAATATCTTTTTAAACCCTAGGATAGCCTGATCGACTTTTTCAAATTTTTAACCGTGCGTATACAAATGTATACCACCATACATTTTATATGGAAATTTTAAATTTTTTTCTCTCAAAAAGATGTATCTCAGCATCCCGTGGGCCAGAAACCGTAATTCTTTGACCTAATTGTCTTTGGCCTTGAATATCTCGGTAACCATTGAGATAGACCACCCCTCCACCACCTCCCCCTCCCATACGATTTTTTTCATTTCTCATCGAGATCACACCCTGTATATATGTATATATTTATGCCAAGCTTATACAAATAAACATTAATATAAATAAAACATTGGAGGAAAATAATTTTTTTTTTTTTTTTTTTGATATTGTAATTTGTTTCTAAAAATTTAAATCTCATATTATTCAATAAATTGTGCAGCTGCAAAAAAAAAAAAAAATAAGAAAGGAAATATTTTGTTTAATTTTTTATTTTCTCTTAAATTTAAAATTCCATTGATTCACTGATCTGATTTAATTTTTTGTTATTAGAATTTTTCCATAAACGATACATCGATACATAAAAAAAAGTCTTAGCAACAGTCATAAAACTTCTCACAGACGTAATTATATTTTTTTCAAATGAGAATTATTTTACTCTGGTTTTTTCAATTAAAATTTTAAAAATAGGTCTAATTGTTTTCTAGTTTTTTTTTCTTATTTATTTTTACTATTATTAGAATATTTGTTGTTGTATTAACTAACAATTCTCTTATATTACTTTATTAATTTTTTTTTCCAATTTCTAGTTTAAACCTTTCAATGAACTGATAACTGAAATTGATGTAAGGAAATCAGCATTATATCATATTGAACATGAGAATGAAGAATTATCGGATAATATTAATGAATCATATTTTCATCAAGCATTAGTAAAATGGTCTGCTTTAAATTTAACACCAGAATTTCATGAATTTTATAAAAAATGTTTAAATATTATAACATTACCACAATTACTACATGACAAAAATTACATTTTGGAATTATTATCAAAAAAAATTTCACCAGAAACATCAGAATTATCAATTGAACCATTTTTAGATTTATGCTATGTATTAGCTAAAGATCTTGCTAATGAACATTTTGATGATTTTAAACCATTATTTAGTAATTTAATAAAATTAATAATAAATGCTATAAAATATGATAAACATGATGAAAAAACAGCTAAACGTATTGAATTATCATTAACATGTTTAGCTAATTTATTTAAAAATTTCAAATTATATTTCAAACGTAATATTAATATTCTATTAGAAATAATATTACCAATATTAATTGATGATTATAATACATCTCAATATATTAGAACATTAATAAATGATTGTTTTGCATTTATTATGAGAGATCTAAGAGATTATAAAATATTATTTACACAAATTGATCAACAACTAAATAATATTACTGATGAAGATATACAAAAACGATGCATTTATGCTTATGGTAATTTATTATTTAAAATGTGTTCAAGTGTTCCTAGTGGAACATTTCATAATAATGCTGGAAATGTACTAAATAATTTATTTCAAATATTATTAGATGATGAGAATAAAAGTGAATTAAATCAGAAAATATGGTATAATATATTAACAGTTACATTATTGGCAATATTAAAAGAAATATCATTTGATAATGCAACAATATTAATGAATATAATACAAGATAAATTTAAAAAAATAATTATATCAGATGAAAAAGATAATATTCATCCATCAGCTATGAATTGTTTAATGGGAATTTTATTACAAATTATAAAATATAAAAATGGATCATATTTAACATCAACAAAATCTATTATTGATATATTAAATTTTTTAATGGATAATGCACAAAAAAATTGTAAAATTTTATCATATACATCACAATTAATATGTTCATTATTAATATCAAATTCAAATATTACAATAGATAATTCAAAGATTTTAATAAAAAAATACTTAATAACAATTATTGAAGAACCAGATTTATTTGAAGAATTTATGATTAATATTTGTGAATATGAACATTTTGAAAAATTATGTTTTAAATATTTTATAAGATATTTTGAAGAAAATGTCAATTATAATGGATTAAAATTATTCACAGATATAATTTTAAAAAGAATGCCGTCATTATTTAATTTTAATCATTATGAAAATAATAATTATAACGATGATGATTATTATAATGATCGTAAATTAAAAATTAAATTTCAAAAACCAGAAACAATGACAAAATTATTAAATTTAATTGAAAATCTAAATATAAATTTATATGATGATGGAAATGATTTTTATTGTTTAATTTATTCATTAATTATATTATCAAAAATTGACAATATTAATTTTAATGATGATGTTATCATTAAATTTCGTATTTTTATGAAAAATTTATGTGAACTATCATATACAGATGCAGAAAAAAGACATTTTCTAATACCATTTGGTATATTATTTGAAAATTATATAGATATGAGAATTTCAAATTTAACACATGATGATAATAAATTTATATGGCATATATGTTCAATAATAATGAATGATATTAATATACAATATAGTATGATATCATTACGTATATTAAATTTTATATTTAAAAAAATCTTAACTGAAAATTCATTAATTAATAATTCTTCAAAAAATTTTTATTATAAAAAATTAGCTAAAAATAAAAAAATAATACAATCTAAAATATCATATGGTTTATGTTCATCGATACATGAAATAAGATTTTATATAATAAGTATATTAAAATCAATGTATGATATGTTTTCAAAATATGGAAATTTAACAGAACAACATTCATCAGAAGTATATAAATTATTTTATAAAATTGAACTTTCAATACCATCTATTCATACATATCGTCAACAATTAATGAGTATTCAAAAATTATCAGAAGGAGAATTTTTTGAATCTTATGTTAAAAAATCAGATGATTATACAAAATTTAATGTATTATACTTTTTATTTGGTACATTATATCGAAATTTTCGTTTAATATGGAGTGATATAGAAAAAGGAATTATAAGTGTTTATAATGATGGTATCGTTAAAACTGATTCATTTTGGTCAATTTATAAAACGAAATTAGATGAAACAGCTAAAATAATACGTGGTGAAATTAAAAAACCCGAAAATGTTATAGAAGATATTATTCTTTCATATGACCAAAAAACTACTACAATTTTTAATGGTATTGTAAGAAAACGTAAGTAATTTTTGATATAAATATTATCCTCATTTTTTCATTTTATTTTTTATGAAATACATATTCTCTTTTATTTGTTAAGAAGAAAACAAATTCATGTTATTTCTGGTAAGGTTTGCATATAGGGTTTTCCAACAGGAATGTCAGAACTTTGTAGATACAGGGATAACTACATGTAATATTTAATTAATTTTTAGCCTATTTTAAAGAGCTATTACAAATTATATTACACTATTACTTCTCGGCTTCGTTTTGTCGAATGTATTCTCGAGACTCAATTTTAGATCACTTTTTTTTGCTCATAAATCGTGTGCGACAAATTGCGCCGTCTTGTTTAAAAAAAAAAATTATTTATGTCAACATTTTCGAGTTTTGGCAAAATACTATCAGTAAACATTAAACGGTGATTTTTCAAGGATGAAGAGACAATTCGATCTGACCTGCATCATCTGATCCCGTGCTTTTCACATCCCTGTTTGAAAACTTTTTACATCTTTTAGATTTAAATTTCAACATTTTTTTAAATTTCTCTTTTAAATGATTTCTATTGTGAAATTAACTAGATTGTAATCTTGTTTATAAAAAAAAATCTTGTTAAAATCTCCTGATACCCACTTTTTATACCCAATTTTTATGAAATTAATATTTTACAATAATTTTTGTGTTTTTTTCATTTTTTTATAGCGAGATATAACAATTTTCATACTACAAATTACATACATTATCGAAATCTTTTATGGAGAAATTTAATAAATGTATCACAATTATGTGAAATAAAAAATCGTGATTTGGTTATAATTTTTGAAGAATTTGTCAATAAAGAATTCAATAAAATTAATTCAGATCCAACTCCAACATGGTATATTTTATGTGAAACAGAAGATGATGATATTGATGAAAATACAAATGTTAATGATAATAATGATGAAGAAGAAGAAACAAGTGATAAAGAAGAATTTGATAGTGATGAAGAAGATGATAATGATAAAAAAACAGAAGAAGTTGAAAGCAGCGATGAAGAAAATGATAATGATATTATTGAAGATGAAATTGATGATAATGAAGATGAAATTTTTATTGGTGCGACTGGTGGAAAAGAAGAAGAAGAAAATGATGGTAGTACTGATGAAGAAGAAGAAAAAGATGATGATGATGACGATTGCAATGGTGATCAAGAAGAAAATAATACTAATGTAAAAGAAAGCGATAGTAAGGATAATCAAGAAAAAAATGATAATGCTGAAAAAAGTAAAATTAATGATAATGATGGAGAAAATGAAATTGATCAATTGGAAAATGATATTAATAATAAACTAAAACTAATGCATAAAAAGAAAAATCGTAAACAAATAGTGCGAAAAAATCCAGAACAAATTGATATTTTGAATACACTTCGAGTAAAATTGCATATTTTTGCAAATTTTTCAAATCCAAAAGCATTATATAATGAAAAATTTCTATATAAATTATATTTTGAACTATTAAAAAGTCCAAATAGATTATTACAAAAAGGTGCTCTAAATTGTATTTTAAAATATAAAAAAAAAATAACACATAATAAAGAATTATTACATGATTTAGTTGAAAGTCAAAATTTACGTGATGTATTACAAAAATTCAAATTGAATGAACATATTAATGAACGTAAAGATATGGTACGAATATTATTACATGTATTATATGGTAAATTATTTATAAAACCTAAAAAACCAATAACTAAAGAAAATATACGTTCATATATAATTGAATTTGTACGTACATTTAATGTTAATGAATTAACAAAATTTTTAAATATGATATTTGTTAATTATAAAGATATATTAAAAAATTGTAAATCACTTGATAAAATACCAAATAAAGTTAAAAATATAATTAATTTTGAAAATATTTGGTCACCAAAAAGATTAAGAACATCATTAAATTTTTTACGTGTATTAAAAAATAACTTTTGTGTAACAATGCATAAAAATATTCTGTATTATATATTAAAAATACAATGTTTTATTGGTTCAACATGTAATGAAGTATTATATTTTAATTATGACCATATAAATCCACAAAAACAAAAAATGAATAAAAGTACATTAGAATCATTTAAAAAATTACGTTCAGAATGTTTAAAAGATTTTCATGAATTTATGGAACGTTTTCATAATGAATTTAAATGGATAAATAAAGACATTGATTGTATATTTAATATATTTGTATATCCACAATTATCAAAATTACATATAGAATCATTACATTCACCAACACCATTATTCAATTTAATATCAGTATGGTGTAAACATAGATGTTATTATCCATTATTATTAAAAAAACCAAATAATGAACAACAAAAATTATATAATATTGATCCAGATTTAACACCAATGCAATCATTTATGAATTTATTATCAAATAATAATGCGAAAATAAAAATGCATACTAAAATTCTTGATTTAATTGGTTATTTAATAAATGATGAAGATTATTCATTTCAAAGTGCATCATTAATAAATACTGATAAAGAAATATATGATGTAATACATGATAATAATGGTATGTGTATTAATGTAACTGTACTTGATATTATGAAAATGTATTTTCGTCCAATTGTACAAAAACTTCATAAAATGATTAAAAATAAATTACCAATTGTTGTTAAAATGAAATTATATAAACGTTCAATATATTTATTATCAAGGTTAACAGTATTTATGAATGATTCAAATTCATCATTAGATTTATTAAATGTATTTATTGAAGTAACATTAACAATAATTAAAAAAAGTGGAAAATTTGATTATGATTTACAATCAGAAATAATAAATACAATACGTAATTTAATAAAATCAATTAAAAAAGATAATACAAATAATTTATTACGTAAAATAGCACCATATTATGAATTAATATCATGCTCAATGATACGTCAAACATTATCATCAGTTTTAAAAGATATAAATGCAAATATGACAATTGAACATATTAAAATCATAAATGATTTAGATATACCAAGTTATAAAAATATAGATGAACCCGAAATTGATGATCGTTTTAATGCATTACAAAAAACTAGAAAATTAATTGAAAATTATCAATTGACTAATTATGATAATGATTTAATAACATATGATTTTGCATTAATAATGATTTATAATTGTTTATATTTTTTAAAATATGAAAAAGATTTAGCAATTAATACTGATTCAATTGATATAATATGTGATTTATTAACATGTTTAATTAATTCGAATAAAATCAATCCAAATGATTTAAATTATTTATTTAATTTTGTCATATTGAATTTTATAAAAAATGTATTACAAAAGGATAAAAAAACTGATTCATATAAAAGTCGTAATAATATAATACAATTATTAAGTAAATTATCATCAATATTTTATAATCATAATGAAACATTATATAATTTAAATTTATTCCATGATGATGATATTGATAATGATTTTTTCAATAACACAATAAGCTTACAAAAATTAGATCATGAAAAATCATTACGTAATTTATGTCAAATATTTAAAGAAATGAAAAATTCAAATAAACAAAATAATGCATTATTTCCAAAAACATTAATTAATTTTCTATTACCAATTATTGAACATTATATAATGAATGAACAATATAAAACAAATACAACATTATTAAATACTAATTATGAAGTAATATATCATATTTGTGAATATTTACCATGGAGCAGTTATAATTATCTATTAAGATATTATTTTAATCAATTCAAAAATCAACAATATCAAAAACAAATTGTTAAAGTACTTATTGTTGTTTTGGATGGATTTCATTTTAATTTATCAAATGGTTTTGAAGATCACATTGAAGTTCATACGGCTTTGGAACCAGAATTGGTAAATATACGAGAAAAAACAAAAAACAAAGATGTAATTTAATAATTTTTTTTTTATAATTAGGATGATAATGAGGAAATGGATGATAATAAAATTTGCGTAGAGAAAGAAATTAAAATTGAACAATTGAGACAAATTGAACCAGTAACGGTATGTCAAATTATTATTAAATTATTTCTAATTAAATTACAGAGTACGATCTCGGTAAACGCGCAACCATAATTTAGTTTTATTTTATTGATTTAAACAAATCGTAAAGCAATCTTTTTTCAGAATTAAGGAATATCGCTTACAATTACAATAGCGAATAGACGTAAGATTTTTTACATACACTATTCCGATTTTGTGTGCATTATATAGCATGTTGTGGGAATACAATAAATTGCAATAAAGGTGAATTAAGGCCACTGTTGTTAACTTCTTTATTAAGACTTCTATTAATAAGCAGATAAAATCAAATAAAAGGTAGAAAAATTCTCTATTCAAAAATGCAGTTATAGCGATTGTCCATTGCACGGTAGAACAAAAAAATTCAGATATGTATACAACGACTGTATTGTAAAATGATGGCACTTTTTTTATATTAACCGACACTTGATCATAGACACAAACCAAATAAGAAGTTTTCTTTTAAACAGTTATTTTTTTTTTTCATATTGTTTTTCACATAGTAATATCCACTATCAGTGAGTGACACACGTATTTTATCATCCTTGCTCAATATCTACCTCTCACATTTGCTCATATCATATCTCATTCTCATCAGGCTTGTTCATCTAAATCTTCTTAATTTGTGATTTGACTGTACTGCTACTTTAACTAACAATTACTGTTGAACGTTATTAATTTTGACTTTACTGAGATCATGCTGTTTATTACTCCTATATTATTTTCTTTATTTATTTAATTTTTTTTTTAAATTTTACATTGCATTTGTTGTTGTTTTATCTAAATAGGCAACACATGAAGTACTTTCAACTGAATCAGCAAAATCAATAATAAGAACATTTAAAACATTCTATTTACCAAAATTATTAAATATATTATATGAACCAGCAAATTATGATAAAAAACATAAATTAAATCGTGATAAAAAGAGTCTTGAACGTGCACAAGATGATTGTTCACGTATTTTACTTGCAGTACCAACAGTTAAAGTTCTACAGAAATTACCAAAAAAAGTTTTAGAAGATAATATAACAACATTATTGACAAAAGTATGTTTATTTTTAAAATCACCATTAATATCTGTACGTAAAATAACATCAGATACATTGGGAAAAATGATGATTGCATTAAATTGTCAATATTTAGATGAATTAATTAAACAATTACGTATATTATTAAATCGTGGTTATCAAATTCATGTATTATCAGTAACAGTATATAATATATTGAATTCAATTGAAAAATTATTAAAACCTAAACATATAAAATTATGTTTAAATGATATTCTTCAAATTATGTATAATGATATATTTGGTCTATGTTCAGAAGAGAAAAATATTAGAAATTTTACATCAAATACACCAGAAGCAAAACCAACATTAAAATCATATTTAGTATTAAATATTGTATCAAAATATTGTGATGAAACATCTGTAGTACCAATTATAAAACCATTAATTAAACATATAAAAAATGGTCATTCAAAAAAAGTGATAATTAAAATTCAACAATGTTTACAACATATACAAAATGGTTTTAATAATAATTTAAATATTAATTTATTACTTTTATTAGCACTTGTTTATGGTTTATTAGAAGAAAAAATACCATCATTATCAATGAAAACGATTAAAACAAGTGATAATGATGAAAATGAAAATGATGATGATGAAGATGATAAACCAATAAAAGTAAAAAGACGACGAATTTCAAAAAATGATTGCTTTTTATTACCAAATGATCCAAGAACAAATTCAACAACAAAACGTGTACTTAAAAATATTAAAACAAATTCACATTTAATTATTGAATTTAGTTTAGAAATTTTATATACAATATTTAATAAAAATAAATTTGATGATAATTATGAAAATTATTTATATGAATTTATACCAATAATGGTAAATAATATAAAATCATCATATTTAAATATTCAAACATCTGTATTAAAATGTTTAAGATCAACATGGAATAATGAATATTTTAAATTATTTAATAATGATAGTATTTCATATTTTATTGATCATATATTTGATATATTATATAAATATTCATCATTAGAATTTAATTCAACATCAAATGATGATAATACAAATTTATTAAGAGAAACATATAAAACAATACAAACATTTATTAATAAATGTACATTCTATGAAATCACAGATATGCAATATAAAAAATTATTATCATATATTGAATCAGATATACATAAAGTATCAAAACAAACAATTATATATCCATTATTAAAAACAATAATTAATAAACGTGTAGATTTAGATGAAATTCATGATTTAATTGATAATCATATTTGTCGTTTATCAATTATATCAGATTCTGACAAACAACGTTCTGAATTACGACAAATCGTACTTATTTATATAATTGTATATCGTTTACATAATAAATCAAAAAATATTATAAATTTTTATTTAACACAATTAAATTATAAAGAAAATAGTGGTACAATATCAGCAATACAATTTTTTATGGAATTATTTGATTCAACATTATCTGTATCATTATTAAATCCAAAAAATAATCATAATGCTAATGATAAATTATTAACTAATTATATTATTGATAATTTTTTTGTTGAAATATGTATATCATTATCAACATTATCATCACTTTCAAATGATAATTTTTTAAATAGATTATCACATAATTGTACTAAATTATTAATAAATAATTTAAATAAATATGATCATAATACATTAAAATTCAATCGTGTTATTGTTGATTTAATTGAATCAAAAATAATTTATATGCGTTTAGTTGGTATTAATTTATTATCATGTTTTATTGATAATAAAAGATATAATATATTTAAATTAATACCAAATTTATTAGAATTATTAGTATCACGATTAAAAAAAGATAATCCAAAAGAACCAGGACGTTATGTACGCATATTAAATTTAAATGATAATGAAAATGATAATGATGAAGAATTTAAAGGTTTACATACAATAATAACAAAACCAAAAAATGATGGAAATTTAAATATAACTAATCGTAATTTACATATTATAAATCGTACAAAAATAATTGATTACGAATTATTTTCAATACAAAAATGTTTATGTAAAATAATATTACATAATCCAGAATTATTTTATTATAATAATCAAACAATTGAATTTAATACAAATATTGATGATATGTTATATACATCACAACATTTATTATCATATGGACATGAATGGATAAGAACAGTATCATTAGATATATTTAATAATATTCTACAAAAATATGATTTTAATTTAATTAGTAAAAAATTAAAAGAAAAACATATACCAAAAAAACAAAAAAAATCATCACCATCAATAACAAATGGTAGAAGATATATTTATGAAGATCCACAATATGATATAAAATCATTAACTTTGGATATATGTGCACAATTAGAAATTCAAAAAGATAAACCAATTTCAAATACGTTAATTGAATTATGTTTAAAGAATCTTTTACATATTGCACAAATGATCAAAAATGTACCATTTAATAAAAATGAATTAAATGAAAATCAAGATAATGATGTTGATGAAGAAAAAAGTAAAACAGATAATGACAACAATGATAATAACGTTAATAAAGATGAAAATAAAAAATCAAATTCTGAAATTGACGATGAAAAAAAGCCAAAGATGAATTTAAATTGGCTTCTAAGGATTTTACGTAATTGTATTCATAAAGAGATTGTTAACGCTCCACATTCTATTGTTTTGGTAAGTTTTTTTTTTTTTAATTTTTAAATGATCGATTCTCTCTAAAGTGAAACTATGCTTTAAAAAGCATACGACTTACAGTATTTCAAATAATATTTTATTTTTCCTTTTCAACAAATTTTTAATAAAAACATGCAGAAAAAAAATGTTTTCTGCTTTACCAGAGAATCGGTCAAATTTATTTTTTATGCATTTTACTTTTTTTTTTTTTAATTTATTAGAAGTAACGTAACAATCATAAAATAATAATTTTCGTCAAAAGTACTGTATATCTCGACAAATGTCATTTTATTTCTCTGTTAGTGCCTCTTCTACATTAGTTTTTATGTGCAGTATACTATTACCAACTCCCGTTTTACACAAATTGCCGTAGCTGTAGAGAGGTAATTAAGGAGGAAACTCTCACTTACTTTCTGTCTCTGCAGCAGTACCGAACAATGGGAAGTTTCCTATTTAAGTATCTGAATGACATTTCTAATATCAGGGTCGGGTATATGATACCTTTCTTGAATGAAACAGGATGCTTATAAGGATCTTCTGCCAAGGTTACATGAGGTCTGGTATCATAACGGCACACATTACCAACTGAAAAAAACTAAAAACATTTGTCGAGATGTAGTGAACTTTTTTTGCCTAATTTTCTATTTAGTTTATTTTTTAATTATATCTTTATTTATTAATTTTTTTTTTTTTTTTGGCTTTAAATAGAGAACTGCAATTTTCAAATGGATGGAAGATTTAATTGAAAAACTTGATATTGAGACATTAAAATTAATTGCACATCATATATTACAACCATTAGTACGTGAATTATTACTTGAAGATAATATTGATAAAGATTTGAAAACAGTTGCAAAAAATACATCAGATAAATTACGTAAAAAATTAAAGAACAGCACATTATATGGTGAAATTTATTTGAATATTAAAAATAAATTACAAAATAAACGTTTAGAAAGAAGAAAACAGTTGGCAATTGAAAAAATTAATGATCCAGCAAGAGCTATTAAACGTAAAGCAAGTGAACGTCAACGTAAAAAACAAGCTAAAAAATTAAAAACTGATGTAATGAGAGGTAAGGCTGAAGGTAATTGCAGTCGTAAGCGTAAAGCTCATGACTAAAAAAAAATTTTCGATTTAATTAACAAGAAAAACAAAACAGGAAAAAAAAATATCGATTGCAATTACGAAACAAATTAGTGATAAAGTAGTAGTGATATAAAAAGGAAACTGCATCATGTGAAATATTACTTAAAGTAAATTATATAAATGTATTTAATACTTTGTACATTATTCTGTGTACCTTTTTAAAACAAAAAAATTAATTAAAAATATAAAAATAAACATAATCCATAATATATAAAATTAAATGTTGAAAAAAAGTAATAAAATTAAAATTACAAAAAAAAAAAAAAAAAAACGAAAGGAAAAATTTAGTAAAAATAATTTTTAAAAAAATCAAATTTTTTTTACAATAAAATTGAATTTCAAAATATGTACATATATTAACCCTTATCAATCGGATGTCACATCATACAATACAGAACAATAGTTAACGAAATTTCTAATTGGATGTTACTAAAAAGAAATTACTATTGATCAGTTGTTCTCTAAAAGCGTGACTTTATTGTCAATTTGCATGCGCAATATTGCTGAAAATAAATATGTAATTAATCCTAACAGACCATAAATAACGATATATAAAATTTGCTAAAAATTTAATTGAATTTTTACATTATTTGTATTGTTCTCATAAAATACGGTGAAAATGTACAAAAAAAAAAGCTAAATTTTAAAGAAAAAAAACGATAAGGGTTTTATTAACATTATTTTTTTAAAAATGACACATAATTTTAGAAAATAAAAAAATACATACATAACCCTGGTTGGTTTTCTACATTTTCTTTTTCTTGTTTTAAAAAAACTTAAATTTAACAATAAAATTCTTAGCATAGATGAAGTCGAATAATTTTATTTTTTATGTACTCTTTTTTTCAATTTGAAGTCGGGAACAATATATTTTATTTTATTTTGTAAAATGTATTTTTTTAAATGTTTATTTTTCTAAAAATATACATACATAAAACGTATTATATACATACTTCATATACATACATATATATATATTTCGAAATTCAATTCATTTTCCTATAAATAAAAAATAATAAAATTTTCGGAAATTTTAATGAAGCTACTATCTACCTCTAAGGAGTTTTAAACAATTTAATCAAACTGTTATTGTAAGAATTTTAATTTTAATTTAAAATTAAGAATTTTTTATTTTTAAAATTAATGTGATTGTGTTCTTGAAAAAAAATTAAATAATTTTTGATTTTTTAAAGTCAAAATGAAAATGTACAAGATGAAATGTTCTTTGAAATCATTTTTTTTTTTTATTTCTTAAATTATCCAAATTGAATGGTAAAAAAAAATGGTCGAAATTGTTTAGGTTGGAAAAGCTAATGTTAAATGTCAGAAAGAAAAAATAAATGTAATTGTAAAACATTTTAAAATGCACAATAATCTGCGAAAGTTCAAAACATTGTATCTCGGTGAGTAGCAAAAAATAAAATCAAAATACATAAATAGATTACGATTGAAACGCGATTATTTTTTTAAATAAACTTCTTAGACTGGTGGTTTTAGAGAACACTTTAAATTAACTTTTATTATATTGCAAAAAAAAAAAAAAAGAAATCAAAAACCAAATTTTTTTAATTTGTATGTACATATTAGTTTTCCTTTTTAAAATTTCGTGTAATTATGCCATTTAATTTATTTTACATTTACGTTTTATATGAATGATACACATTTACTTTCAAAATTGATTTTATTCATTTAAAAAAAAAAATAAAAAAAAAGTGATATGAAAAAAGAGTATAATCAAATCAACGTAAACTAAATGACTTTTTTTAATAAATCTAGTCTAGTTTTTATACAAATGGATATTTGCTCATATAGGGCGCCTGACTTTATTCAACATGTTATCTAAATAAGTGGTTTGATCTGATTTTGCAACCTACTGGTTTTTGTTGAATGGTGAATTTTGCTTTCGTGGATTTAATACAAAAAGTAAAAAAATTAATTAAATAAACACAACTTTTATTTTTAATTTTTATGTTCAAAATATGATGGTCGGTGGCCTTGTTGGTCGGGAAGTCCCGATTTCGCATAATCACATTAAGTAAAAAAAAACCTACTTACTTTCTTCCATTGTATACTTTTTCATTTTTAATTCACCAAATGCACCTTAATTAAGGTAGCGTTATATCAGATGTTTTATAAAGTCACACTTTGAAAGTTTAGCTTATCAACTATTTTCAACATTTTAATTAAAGTCACGTATCCATAGCTCTTCTGACTGATTTGTAAACATAATCTCATATTTTTCCATTAGTTTATCATCATTACAATATCAAAAATAAAAAGCATTTCTTTCGGCCTAGAACATAATTCTAGAATGCGTCCAAAGAGAAAATTCTAAATTTTAAATTTTTCCAAACAATTTAAATTCGTGTTATTTTTATTTTTATTTATTTTTTTTATTCGTAAGACACGTTAGTCTTTTGTATTGAAAATATTATCTGTTTTTTTTTTTTTCATTATTGTCTTCAAAATTGAAATGAATGCAATCAATTTTGAAAATTTTTTAATTTGGCCATATTTTATAGTTCATAGTTTTAAAACTACATAATTACCGTTACATTTAAATCATTTAAAAAAAAAAAAAAAATGTTTAAAATGTTTAATTTTAATTTTTTTTGAAAAATACATCATAATTGTTCATTGATCGATGACAGAATATTTTGACTTATCTGTCAATGATAACAATTTTGGTGATTTTGTTTATTTATGTTTTTTTATTTATTTATTTTTTTTTTTTTGATAATCGAATAAAAGAAATATTTTCTTAGGAAAATTTATTTTTTATTTTTTTTTCTTTTTTTTTAATTACTTCATTTTATTATGCAGTGGAAAAAAACTGAATAATTACAGTATGAAAATTTCACATGCTATCAATAAATAAAGATAACTTAGTAATAAGAAAACTTATAAATGTTATATGTATTAGATGTTTATAAAACTAGGTATACGTATATCAGAGTATGAAGAAAATTATGCAATGAATCGAAAAATAATTCAATTAATTCTTTGCTTTTTTGTTTTTGCATTCCTGAAGAGTGAATGGAAAAATTATAAAATATGTACTCTAATATGTTAACAAATGGTATTTCAGAATTTTTGGACGTTTTCAATTATTCAAGCTTGATTTTACAAACTTGAATCTTTCAAAGTTAAAAGAAAACTGTTGTTATTGCAAATAAGTCTCCATTTGTAAAAAAAGCTTTCAAGTTTTTATTTAGTATTAATAATAAATTCCATTCAAAATTTGACTGTACACAATAGATTGTATTGTGTGGGAACTCTTTCTAGATTATAAGCAAGTCCTTATTCTGAAATTCACCTCACTGTAAATCTACGTCACGTCATTTAATTTGTTTTCTAAAACTCATGTGAAGAAAGAGAAAAGATGTAATTTTTTTTCGAGGTAAATGTAAGAATATAGATTTTTATCACTCACTTGATTTATAAATGAGATGACTGTCAGTCAAACTTAAATAATTGAAAACGACCTTTACTATTCTTTCAATTCAATAGTATCTTTATAAATTGAATCTTTTTTATACCATGAATAACTGTATACCTTGATATATGCACAAATAATCTCTCTTTATCAGTGTAACTTGCATAATTAAATTTTACATAATTCAATTTACCCACCTCTATTGTAGATTCCGTTCGAATATAAAGTCTTGAACGAATTTCGAAAGGATATTGTGAAATTCGTTTGAAGAAATGTGTTTGATCAGAACCTACGATAGAAGTGTACATCAGTCTTTTATCTATCTCAATTTCAAATGAAGCTTAAAACATTTTTTTTTTTTTTCAAAAGAACTTCAGAAAATTAAAAAAACATAAATTACCTACCTATATTTTATATAAAACTATACTATGTATTTTCATTTTTATATGTATATAATAAAATATGACATAATGAGTGTTAAGATTCTTGTTTTTATTTATCACACAATCCACGACATAATTGCCCTTCATCTATGATTTTGGAAAGAATTGTAATAAAAGGATAATGACTGCCTTAGTTTCATGAGATTTCCAGATTGACTTGGTTGATGTAGACATCCATGAGCACTTAGACAGGAGCGTCCATTGTACTCAGCACCCCGTCTCTAGTAAAATTTCAAGGGATGAGTGACTTCACGTGTCACGTTCGGTAGAAAATATGGATCCTTATTCTGAGATGCGAATCACTTATGTAGAGTATCCCACGAAGGAAAAATGGCAAACTCGGTTATTTTTAGTACTTTTTAACTGTTTTTGAAAATTGAAAGTTTTCGAAGCAAATGAAGGAGAAATTCGAAAATAAGAACGCCCCTAGACTTGGCTCCACATATGAAATCTCAACTTTCTGCAACGAGAGTGACGGAACTTCGGCCTAATTTAACTTCATCACAGGTCAGGGAGAATGTTCCATTAAAACAAGAAATTATTTTCAATAACAATTTGGTGAAAATTTATTGATATAATATATGTAAGTGTAAAATTGTATAAATGTTTTTTTTTCTGTTATTCTTAAAATTTTTAAAATCAACAAAAAAAAAAAAACTTTAGCACATGTTATTTAATAATAAAAAAAGAACAGAATGAATTTTTATCACATTTCAATAATTAAAATTGTATTGTTTTAAAGATTAAAATAATCTGTTCGAGATATCGAATTATTGTTGTTTTTTTTTATAACACATTCAGAAAAACTACCCTTTATAATGTGATATTGTCACTTTTTTTTTTTTTTTTAAATCCATTTTATGTATAAGATCTTGTCTATTTTTCAAATCAGACTCAATAATAATAAATTCATAATTGTTAATTCAATTTATTTTCCTTGTGAGCATTTTTTCTCTAAAGAATTTATTCTAAATTAAAATTTTCCATTTGTAATTGTTTTCTAATTGCGCCTAATTGTGTAAGAACTCTTGGTGATTCTTTTGAAATTTTTTGCTTTTGAACAACTGGAATCTGTAATAAAAATAATATATTAAATTATTTCAAATTCGAACACTTATTCTGACAGTCACCTCACTTTTAAATCAAGTGAGTGATAAAAATTGTTATTCGGACAGTCATTACAGTTCTAGAATCACGTCAAAATATCTCAACAGTGTTATGTAGTAACTGAAAAACATGAAAAAACGACATTCGACTCGGCCGGGAATCGAACCACGGAACCTTTTCTTTGCCGGAGAAATGCTCTAACCACTGAGCTACCGAATGCCATGTCGCTTGCTGTTCTCAGTTACCACTTAATCATTGATGAAGAATACTCAAACCTCCTACAGTTACCATTTGTTATTACCACAATATTTTTCTTTTCACCTCACATAAGTATTGAAATACCAGTTCAAAGTGACCTGACTAGTCACATAGTTTTACAAGTGAGGTGACTGTTAGAATAAGGGCTTTTATTTCAATACAAATTGAAAAAAAAAAAAAAAAAAAAACGTACTTTCCATTTTTGTGATACCATCAACATTTGATCACTATTTCTCCTTTCATTTGGGCTATTATTACTTATATCCTTAGTTTTTGAGGTTAAATTATTTTTTGTTCGAATTTTTGATTTTTTATTTGAATCATCTTTAAGTAATGGTATTGAAAGTGTTGTAGCATGATTTTTATCTTTCTGCTGATGTTGTTGTTTAATTTTTAATATTTGAGAATTTTTTGTTAGAATATTTTGTTTACTACGATTACTACCCATACTATTACTTCTACTTCTATTTCTATCAATATGAGCTAAATCGCCATAATTATTTAAATATTTTGTTAATTGATTATTTGTTTTTATTTTAATATTATTAATATCATCATTATAATCAGTTATCCAAATTTTTTTATTTAATAAAATTTGATCATCATATGATTTATTATGTGAATTTTCTGTATTATTATATTTGATTTTTTCATTTTTTTTATATTGTTGTTCAGCATCATCATCATCATCATCATCACCATCGTCAGCATCATCTGGATAATTAATTTCTAAAATTTGAAATGATTTTTCAGTTTTTGTACCACCATCACCACTTGATAAATCTTGTTTTTTTATAAATTTTTGTAAATTACCACCATCTTTTTTAAATTTTTTTCTATTATGCGATGATATATTGGTTGTTGTTGTTGTTGTTGAAGTTGGAATTGTTGTTGTATTAATTGATAATGATGATGAATTATTTGATCTTGTTGTTGCTTCTGCTGCTGCTGCTGCTGTTGTTGTTGTTAATCCTGTTGATAATTGTTGTTGTTGGAGTTGATGTTGTTGTTGTTTTAATATTGATTTACCACAATTTATACAATAATTTATTATACAATTATTACATAAATTTCTTTTACAATTACAATAATTACATGTTATTAATTTTTCACAATCATAACAAATAATATTATTTAAAAATTGATTTATTTTATAATGTTCACATTTTATTGTATTCTTTTCATCATTATTGTTATGATAATTAAATTCATTAATATTTTGTTGTTGTTGTTGTTGTTGTTGCTGTTGATGATGTTTACCATAACAATTAAGACACCATGTTGGATTTTTATTGTCATTTTCATAATTAAGATAATAATGTTGTTGTAATCTTTTGGCATTACCACAATATGAACATAAATTTCTTTTATAATTTGATAATGTTGATGATGATGATTGAATTGGAATACTACCATAATCATTATTATTATCAAAATAATATGAATTTAATAATAAATCTTGAGAATTTAATGATTCTAAAGTATCACCAAGATATTGTTGTTGATGTTGTGGTTGTTGTTGTTGTTGATTGTATTTTATACTGTCATCATTTGTATTATTACGTCCACTATGATAATTATCATAACGTGCAGAATTACTAAAATACTTATAAACTTTATTATTATCATAATTTTGATTTTCTTTATCATTTTCAGATTTTACTTGACGATTTTCTAAAGTATTTGTTGAATAATTACTTTGAGTTTCTCTTTGAAGTTTCTAAAATATTAATTTGATGAAAAAAAAAAAAAAGAAGAAGAAAAACAAAACAAATTAAGAAAAATACGATAAAAAGTTGAATTGATTAAAAAATTAAAATTAATTTTTAGAAAAAAACGTGAAGAAGTTACCTTTTCTAAATTTAATCTTTCATTTTCAAGCTCTTTTTCAAGTTGCATTGCATGTAATTGCTGTTCCAATTTTCTATATAAATATTTATTACAACGAACAAGAAAAAAAGTAGATTATAATGCGATAATATTGTGTTTTTTAATTTAGCCGTTTATTTTGAAAGTGGCCTAAATTCAATTTTCGTGAAAAATGAGTTAAAGTAAATTTCAAACGAAGTTCAATACGCCCTTTCAACAAAAATTCAAGTTTGCCGCAACATCGACTTGTTGATTGTTGACTGACTTCATAAAATCAATCTTGCAAGGAAATTTTGCAACAGCTTGTAATTATTGAAAGTGGTCTTAATATTAAGCCATATAATTTTTCAGCAGAAATTACGCTGTTATATGAAAATATTTATGGGAACTAAATAAAAAACTTTGAAAAACAAAATAAACCCGAATGAATTTAGGTTACTTTCAAAATAAATGGTTCAATTTAAAAGAAAAAGTCTGTTTTTATTCTTACTTTGTTAATAGTTCCTCTTCCCGCTTTTCTTTTTCTTTGAGAATTTGAATTTCTTTTCGTTTTTCTTCAATTTGTCGCATTAATTCTTTTTGATATTCTTTCTTTTTTTGTGCTTCTCTCTTTAAAAAAAAATTAAATTAATTTTAAAAATATAGGAGTACAACATTTGAACATTTGAAAATAATGCAATTTGAATTCAGAAATGGGAATTATCATTTTCAAAGACGAAATGTTTAAATTTATTTTTATAAAAAATCAAAACCTTTTAATCAAAAGTAATACTATTTTGTTTTAAATTACGTGTTGTTTTTTTTTTGTCTGAAATAAACTTACTTCAGTCATTTGTAGATTCCTTTCTTGTATTGCATTACTATAAACCATATTTGATAATTCAGTATGTTTTAAATCTTGTAATAATTTATCTCTATTACTACTTGGACGTGTTTTTGATTTATTATTATGTGTTAACTTAAAATCTGGATTATTAACAATTAATTCAATTTCAGTCTTATCACTTCTTGAAGTTAATCTATTATTATTATTGTTATTTTCTTTTGAATTATTTACTGTTATTGTATTATCAGTCATTTTACGAGAAGGTGAAGTTAAAACAGATGAAGAAGGTTTATTATTATAATTATTATGCTTAATTCTTGATGTTTCATTATCAATCTGAAAATAAAAATTTACAAAAAAAAAAAAATAAATAAATAGATAGAATAGGATATTTTAAAAAAATAATTCACTTACCTGTTTTAGATAATTTTGATAATCATTTTTTTGATCGTTCAATAAATTTTCATCTTTCTTTGCTTTTTCATTGTTAAAACTTGGAAAATACGAATAGAATACATCAGATATCCATTGATCCTTCTCATTCTGAAGAATAGAAAAAATTATTAAAAAAAATTTTTTTGTAAGCGTATAATAGAATTTTTTGTTTAGCTAAACCACCGTTTTTTGTTTGTTTGTTTGGTACAACCGATAAATAGGTTCTGTTGTAAATATTAAAAATAAATGTACAAATTACGGACTTACGTTAAAGGAAAATGTATATTCAAATTAGATACAATTATGTAAAAAAAAATAATGTTATAACAGTTAATAGCTCCTTTTTTTGTGTGTGTGTCTAATAGTTAATTAATTCAAATTGTTATGATATTCAAAAAAAAATACACAAAATAACACAACATTGTTATTTTGTGATTAAAGTGTGGAATGGAATTTTATTTAAGTGGTAGGTATCATAAAATAATAAGTATACTTGGAAAGCAGTTTTTTTTTTATTTATAAAATGTTTGGGCAGTAAATAAAACGTTAAGAATTTTTTTTTTACTTTATTATTTTTTATTTTACGTAATAAATTTTATAACGTCATGCACACAGTAAAAAAAGGAAAAATGATGTTGAAGGAAAAGAGCCATGTACATACTCGTATTTACATAAAAATTATGTAAATGTGCTTTGAAAAAGTGTTTAAATAAAATATGCGTTATAATTCTAGAAAGTCAATGATAAATGTGTGTTTGTGCTTTAGTTTTTCTGTTTTTAGGAAATTGTTCATTATTAATAATTTCTTTTTACATAGATCTTATATGTACACTAACATTTGTAAAATTTCTTTAGTCCTTTGATATGAAATAATATCAAATATAATGTGCATGCAGAATACAACAATAAGAAGTTAAGTTCGTAACATTTATGAGGAAAAAAAGAAGGGCTATTATATGTATTAAATGCTGAACATTTACTAATATTTTAAACTATTTGTAAACAAACTTTTTTTTTTCGCAATGTCTAATTAAGTTCATTAAACAAGGTTTTTTTTTTAAACAATTATTTGTTAATGAAAATTTTGTAGAATAGCTATATACTTACAAAAAAAAAAAAAAAACATTTTATTGGCTTTCGTGACCTACATTTTAATACAATTGTAAGCTTAAATTTTTATTCTTGTTCAAGGATAGTTTGGGTTTCACAGGATAAGATATACAGTCATGTGCAAGAAATTAGCAGTGATATATATAAAAACAATTAACAAATGTATTCAAAAAACTATTTATTTCTTGCACATGACTGTAACATGTAAGTATGTAACTTTGTTAGATTTAAAAAATTAAAACTACGAAGAAAAATTGTTTTCTTTTTAATTTAAAATTGTCCATAATGAAAAGCGTTCTATGATGTTCAAGTTGTAATTAAATAAAAATTGAAATTAAAATTACTATGTTATTAGTAACCCCATTGACTTTCTTTTTTCCTTTTGAAAAATTTTATTTTAAATTACTTTTAAAGCATTTTTAGCATTGTGAAAAATATCGACCCAAGGAATGTGAAAAGGTTAAAAAACTTAAAAGGGTTTTTTTCTTTTAAGTTAAAAAGAAACAAATGTTATTGTCTAGTGGGCAGTGTTCGTGACTATCTGAAGTTTGCAAATATATATGTACATACTTTCATAATTATACCCCGTGTGTATAAGGCTACGTTATGTATTTAAGAAATTTTTAACATTGTATTTTATTTTTTAAAACGTATTTAGTAGAAAATCTAAACTTATAGGTATTTTATGAGATCTAATATGTTTTATGATAAGTATTTACCTCTACTTAGAAAACATACAACATTTAGGTACTTACTTTGTTTTCATTTTTCAATTTAATCGATTGTATTTTATCCAATTTATTTCCATTTGCAATGTCTTTATCAGCTTTTGTTAAAATTGATGATTTTATCGAAATTTCTTCTTCATCTTTTAACGTTTTATGATTATCATCATCTATTGATTGATTTTTTACCAAATTATCATAAAAATCATAAGGATTAACAATTGTTGATGATAATGATGAAGACGGTAGTTTCTTTGCTAAATTTTCATCTCTTTTATCATCATCAATACAAATTGATCCATCTTGAAAATTTTCAAGATTTTTTTTAACAGATATTTCCAAATTATTATTTTCAATTTGTATTTCTGCAATTTCACTTTCACTTATTTTATTATTTTTATTTAAACGTGTTTTATCACTTTGTAATTTATTTTTATGTGCTAATAAATAATCGTCAATATCATTATTATTCATTATTGAAAAAAAAAATTTAATTCAATTATTTAATGGTTTTTCGTATTATTTAAATTTATGTAAATTTTATTTAAAAAAAAAAATTTGATTCTCAAATATTTGAAGACTCAACAGAAAAATGAAGGAGTGGAATGAAAAGTAACAGAAAAGAAATTAAAAATTCTTTTGACAGTTGAAAGTTTAAAGTGCTGCCAGGTGCCATTTTATACAAATAAAAGAAGAGTACTTTTCACTGTGTGCACATTAGGTGGTTAAACCGGTTATTTTACGCTGGTTGTAACAATAATGGTATAATTTTTTTCCAATTTGGTGTAATAAGAATCATCTTAATAACATAATTTTAGCTTCACAGTTGTAATACACTCATACCCTTGTTACAACTGGTTGTACCTCTTTTAGATGTAATTTGAGCAGTTGTAAAAACAGGTTTTAAAACCGGTTTGCGTCCGTTGTTACAACCACCTAATGTGTACAGGCTCTTTGATGGTAACGAACCAGTGTTGTTAGATTATAATTTTCCCCTTTTTTTTGGAAATTTCGGCCAACGAAAATTTGAAAAAGAGAAAAATTTTGCCTGCTCGAACCAAATCGTGGGAAAAATCACGAGGGATAAAAATTCTCAAAATTCTCAAAAACTTTCTTGTATTTTATACCACGATTCACGAATTGTGAAAAATTAGCATACATTTAAAATATTAGTTTTTTTTATTCATATTTATTAAATTTTATGTATAAAATTTTGAAAATTGTTTCTCTGTTGCTGCCATCTGGTATTTTTTTTATCACGCGTAATTTCTATAATGAATCTTAAATTAAGTGAAATTTTAGCAAAGTTCTTTATCAATTTGCCTCGCAAGCACGTTGCTCAAGCTTTAGGAATACGCTACATCTCTCAATATACGAGTTTATACGGTAAAAAATAATTCGAATTAAATACGAATTTTGGATTAAATTGAGAGTACGGTATAAACTGGTAAAATTTGGAATTGGGATTAAAATAATATATGCAGACGTTGATACACGTATAGTATAAATGTTTTCTTCCTCACTCTAATCGGATTCAATTGGGTTTAAACCAAAATCCGAATTATTGAGTTTATACTACATGAAATTGGGAGTAAACCAAAATCCGTATTAAAAGTGGATTACGTGTAAACTCCTCAAATGAAGTTTTGCTTTTCGGGTTTGTTATTTAAGTAACTTGCTTATATGTTGCTGATTGTGCGTACTTTTAATTGTTTCGAGATTTTGTTATTTTTTCCAAGTAAGTGTACAATTAATATATGTTTTATGTAGTACATGAATTTTATTTATTTTATTTTTATGAAATACAAATGGATTTATTTTTTTAAAAAATACTAGTTTTAATCATTTTTGAAGGTTTTTTATGTGTGGGAAAACAGGGGGGTTTTGTGAATTGAGTTTGTAGGAAAAATGAATGAAAATGGTATTTTTCGTGGGACTTTTCAACAAAGGAAACTAACAACACTGTAACGAATAGTCGTCTGACGCCTTAATTTGACGGTAATGGCAAATCCTGTTTAGGCACATGTATAAAAAATAAAAATAATATTTATTTTATGCTGTCCATACAATATACAACGTAAGTGAAGACATCAGGATACGATATGATACTCTATAAGGTGTCATTGACAATTTGAAAATAATTTTCCAGCAATTGTAAGGAAATAAGTGACATTAAATTTTATCCCTATAATTTTAATTATGTTTCATATTTTGTAGTCAGCGAATTTTCGCTGTAGTAATTATGTTTATAGCTTCAGCTTTTAGAAAAAGAAATTAGTAAGACATCGAATTCGTGAGAATTGAAATTTTGTTTATAAAACTCAACAATATGTGGCAGCACTAGCGTTAAAAAGATTTTAAAAATTTGTATTCTTATTTTTAAAATTTGATATCACTTTTTTCAAATTTTTAATCACGTTTAAAAATAAAAAAAGACTGAATTATGTATTTTTGTTTTTCAATTATATTTATTATGAGTACATTACACATTCTTTGAAAAAAAAAAAATAGTGAAGAAAACGTAAATAAGAAATTTTTCATAATTAAACACACACGAACATTATATGACGTTTGTACTTTCAAGGTATTAATTCAAAGAAAACATCATATTTTGGTCTAAATTGTATTAAGAAATTAATTACAAAAAAAAAAGATCTACAGTCTATAGATTTCAATTATTCAAAAAAAAAAAAAAAATTTAAAAAATAACTCCCATATAGAGCGAAATTTTGTTAATATTCAGGTAGTCGGGCATTGGTAAAAATAATGGATAAAAATTTGTTGTTCTTATTAAAATACAAAAAATTATATTAATATTGTTATGATATGCTAATACTGATAATAATAATTAATAACGACGATGTGTATGAGAGCGCATTAAAGAAGTGTTGCCAAAATCTGCTGAAACAAATAAATGTGAAAAGTTATAAAAATTATCACAATTTAAAAATTTAAAAAAAAAAAATAAAAAAACAGTTAAAACAAAGAAAAATAAATTATTTATTTTCCAAAATTTCTGACTTATTTTTAAAAAATTCCTAAAGAATTGGTACACATTTTTAAATTACTTTAGAAAAATTCTAGACAAAGAATTGTGGGTTAATTTCGACAGTACTAAAATTGTTTTTAAAGTGCCTTTTGTTTTTTTTTTTCAAAATCGTTTTCAAAAATTGAATCGATTTTTGTTAAAAATTTTCACAGTTTAATGAAAGAAAAGTTTTAACATTTTTTTAAAAATTCAATGTTAATTTTCCTTTTACATTAAAATTTTTTTTTCACTCTTTATATTTAGTACATACATACATATTACAGTCATGTTGTAGAAAGTTTTTTTTTTTTTTTTTAAATAAGCTACATATGTAACACCTTTTAAAAAATTTCCATGTCATTTGGAAGCTAAAAAAGCATTGGCTTGTTTTGGCAACGCAACGCCGTTACGTATATACAGAAAAAAAAATAAGTAAGTAAAAAATGAACTTTAAATGTTAAATATAAAAAAAGTTCATTTGTATAGATACAGAAAAATCCTTTAAATCATTTAAATGAGCATAAAGAGTCCTTATTACTTGTACTTGCTTATAAAGCAATATATTTTAAATTGCGCAATGTAAAATAGGGGAGTGAATAAATAACGGTTTTTCTATTTTTCCAGGATATTGACATAGTAAAAAGAGATTTTCTTCTATACTAAAAAATTTCCCAGTATTTCAAGGAAGCAATTTATCGAATGTGTATACAACCTAAATTTGAGAAAAAATAGGAGTTCTATGTAAAGATGTACTCGTTATTTAGATTCTGTCTATGTTTAGCTTTTCGTTTGATCACTATACTCGTATAACAAGGATAATGATTATAATGACGATTTCGTATTTTTTAATAATGTCATAATTATTTATTTTATAACTTTTCTCTGTTTTTTTTTTCAACTACCTACTTAACTTTTCATTTTACATTTAAACAGAAAAAAAAATCAGAGAATATTTTTACATTTCATATACATATCTATCATATTATATGTTTATTTTGTATAATTTTTACGAGTACATAAAATGTACACCTACGTAATTTAAAAAAAAAACATATTTTAATATTTTGTTTTCCTTGTCGGAAATTAAACTGGTAATGATATGACCTGTGACTTTTTTCTTCCTTTTAAACCATCATTCTACAGGGTGGTTTATCCTTTACTAATACAATATATGTACATACATATATACTACATATGTACATACATACGTATGTATATACACACATATAAACAATATTATGCTCTTATTATGTGTATAGTTGAGAAGGAATTAACGTGTCAATCAGTTTTATGGAAAATAAACATGACAATCAAAAACATTTTTCTTTCTAATGTTCCTGCTTTTTTCTCTTTTCTTTTTGAAATATTCAATAATAAAAATAAAAATAATAGGAAGGGGAACAAATAAAGATTAAAAAGCATTAATTCAAAATTAAATGAAGTTAATACACACCATGTTTTATTTTATTTTATTTGATTTTTTTTCTTCTTCTTCTTTTGCTTATTGTTGTTGTAAGATATTTTTTAAAATAATTCTATAAAGTTGAATTATGAAAAAAAAGCCAATAAATAAATAAATAAATAACATGAAATCATTTATATCATGACGTAAATGTTCTAGGATAATAAAATGAATTTAAAATGAAATGTTTTGTCTTCGATTTTTTAATTGAAAAAAAAAGCAAAAATTTGAATGATGTAAAAAAAAATAATATAATCATTTTGTTTTTCCATAATCTAGCTCTTTTTTATTTTAAATAATTATGAAGGTTGGAGAACAATCAAATTCATTTAATTAAGATAATAAAAAAAAACATAATTTGTTTTTAATTAAACGGTATTTGTGTAATTTTTATGAGTATAATTACGCACATATGAAAAATAAGTATGTACATACACACATATGTACGAGTATGTCATGCATCATTTTGTAATATTCGAATTGATTTGAATTTTTTAAGTTGCAATGTAATTAAGG
Organism: Bombylius discolor; assembly: GCA_939192795.1. Lineage (NCBI taxonomy): Eukaryota > Metazoa > Arthropoda > Insecta > Diptera > Bombyliidae > Bombylius > Bombylius discolor. Next base: position 8,517,855 of record OW584243.1, on the reverse strand, counting down.
ATATTTTTTTTCAAGTCATGAAAATTGATAAATTCGCAAAAAAAAAAAAAAAAAAAACCATGAAATTTAAAATTAAAAGATTAAAATCGAATTTTAAAAATTGAAAAATACACATTTAAATTGAGTTCTTGTACAAAAACAAAAATGTAATCAATTTTCATCATTAGGAGTTAATCAGATAATAAACTTTGTGTGGTTTTACAGTTTTCACTTAACATTGAGCAAAGAGCCCAATTTAGTGAAATGGCCTGCAAAGTGACCGCCTACAGCCTACATTTTTCAACCGATTTTCATGAAATTTTAAATATAGATTAGATTAGATTATAAGGGGCTATCATGCACTTCGACCAATAGAGATCTTTTGTACCGCCCGTGCTTCTTATAGATCTAGGCTTTTGATAAATCCTAGAATTCTATTAGAAGGCGCGCACCAGATTTCCTCAGGTTTGAGAAAAGGCTGATGCATGTAGCACATTCTTTTGGAGGCCAACGCCTCGCATTCACACAGAATGTGTTTTGAAGTTTCCTTGTCCGCCTTGCAGAATCTGCATTTGTCATCCTCTTGTAGACCTATCCTAGGTGGTAATTTGGTGGACAGTGTCCGATAAGGAGACCTGTGATGGTTCTTAGCTCTTTTCTACTGAGGTTGAGTAGTTTCCTGGAAATGTTAGCTGAAAGCGAAATGAATTCCTTTGCTTGTATATTTCCAGGAGTTTCTTTCCATCGGGAGATGCATTTTGCCATTTCTAATTTTTTTATATTGTTTTTTGTGCGGCTCCTAGGCAGACCGCAGAAAGGTTCTGGTCCAAGGAGATTAGAGTTGGTACCTTTTTTCGCTAGGGAGTCCGCCAACTCATTTCCTTTGAAGCCTTCGTGTCCTGGAATCCACATTAGGTTTACTTTGTTTGTCCTAGCTAGTGTTTTAACAGTTTTCAGGCATTTTAAAACCAATCCAGACACAATTTTGTGTGAGTTTATGGCTTTAAGTGCTGCCTGGCTGTCTGAAATTATGTAGACTGTGGCTTTATTGAAGCCTTTCTTTAGACATTCAGTAGCACACATGTCGATAGCAAAAATTTCAGCTTGAAAAACTGATGGATATTTTCCTAGGGATTTGTATAGGCTCCTTTTTGGATCTACTACTCCTGCTCCAACCCCTAGTTCAGTTTTTGAACCATCTGTGTACCACACAGAGGCACCTCTATCGAAGGTTATTTTGTTATTGCGCCAAGATTCTCGATCTGGAAACAGCACTTTGAACGGCTTTTCAAAGTTATAAACTGTTTCTATTTCGTCAGTCACTTGACTGATTTGATGGTTCTTAAATTCTTCAAGAATTTTAAAATTATGGGTGAGATTACCCGCTTTCAGTCCTCTATTTCTTTGAAATTTTAAAGCCCAATTTAGTGCCTCCTTCTCAATTTGTATATTAAGCGTTGGTAAGTTGAGCATGGCTTCCAATGCTGCCGTTGAGGTGGTTTTGAGAGCTCCTGTAATACTAAGACAGGCTAGTCTTTATATTTTGTTGAGTCTATTCTGTACTGTTTTTTGTTTTGTCTTTGGCCACCATATGGCTGATGCATGGGTCTTATGATGGCTGTGTAAGATCAATATACCATTTTTGGTCTTAGTTCCCATGTTTTTCCAAAGAGTCTGTTACAGTTCCATAAAGCTAAGGTGGCTTTTTGTATGGAACTATTAATATGTTTGTTCCAAGTAAGCTTGCTTGTTTCACTTGAAAAATTAATTTGTGTTCCTTTAAGAGAAGGTTTCTTCAGGTTGAGTTTCCTTCTTCTTATGAAAGGAACTATAACTGTTTTTTGAGGATTATTGGATAATCCTTCCTTACAGAACCAGTTGTTAATATGAATTAATGCTTGTTGTAGTTGCATGGAGATTGTTTCATCGTCCATGCCTCTAGCCATCACCACCAGGTCATCTGCATATCCCTGTGCTTCAAATTTTAAAGAGTTGAGCTTGTATAGTAGATCGTCAATGACTATAGACCATAGCAAAGGTGATAGTACCCCACCTTGAGGGCATCCTTTGATGGCTTTAACAGTCACTGTTATATCTCCCAACGTAGCCTCAATTTCTCTTTGATTTAGTGTAGCTTTTATCCATTTAGTTGTTAAAGGTTCGCAACCTTTATTTTTTGTTGCTCTTTCAATTAATGTGAACGAGGTATTATCAAACCCTTCTCGATATCTATGAATGCGCTCAGCGCAATCTGTTTTGTATCCATAGTCTTGTTCAGCTTATGAATTAAATAATGAAGAGCAGTAAGTGTTGATTTTCCTGCTTGATAAGCGTGTTGATTAGCATTCAGAGGCTTTTTAATTAATACGCTGTCTCTGATATGCTGATCAACTATTTTCTCTCTTCAAATATATATATATGTGGAAGGGAATTGTGGTCCTTAAGTGGAACACATTTTTGAAAAAATCCTTTATTTCAAAAATACAAGGATTCAAAGTGAGGCTGTTTTGCGATTTTAGGCCTGCAAAGTGACCACCTACAGCTTACAATTTTTAACCGATTTTCATGAAATTTTAAATATATGTAGATGGATGGAAAGGAATTGTGGTCCTTAAGTGGAACACATTTTTAAATTTTGGTCCTTAAATTATTTTATATTCGATTTTCGAAGGTACAGAAAAAAAATTCACTAAACTTTTCACACTTTTTTCATGTATTAAAACGTTTAGATACTGTGATTTCTTCTTATGTGATTTAAATATAACCTTTTCCAAAAAGTTTAAAAAAAATTCAGGAAAATTGGTTACGTAATTTAATTATTATGAATAAAACAAATTGTTAATTTTTCATAAAATTTCATTACTAATTTTTCATATCACATAAATTTTTTTGAATACTTTTGGGTTTAAATAAGAATTAAACAGATAGTATAAACTGTATAAACTCGATGCAAAGAAAATTGCAATTGTAGTATGTGTGTATGTGTGATGATAAAGTAACGTAAGCAGCATATAAAAGTTATGTATAGTTAAGCTCCACATAGCTAGGTATGTATATAGATATATTAGCAACACATTTTGTATGGGAATGGTGATCGGTGATGATGAATACGAAATAATAGAATTAGCATGTTCATATATGTATGTATGATACATACATATATACTATGCGTAAAAGCATATTTTACTAACTGTCGTTGGATTGGAGCAAGTGCATTTTGGGTTTTAGTGCTAATTTTTTATATTCTAAATATTTGAAAAATTATAGTGTTACATAGAATTTAGATTTCAGTGATTATTTGGTGATCAATCTAATATCTTACTAAAAATCATATTTTGGTATTTTTGAATACTATTTTTTCTTTTTTTTTTGAATAAGTGTTCATTCATTGTATTTTTTAAAAAATTATAGATCCCCGAAATATAAGAAATATGCCCATACGTGAACCTGTCTCTTGATTTACCTTTTCACCTAATTTAATTTAATTTCCATTTATATTGCATTTATACATACATATATATGATTATATGTAAAAAATATAAGATCAGAAATACCTATGACTACCTACGACTTAGTTATCCAAAATAAAATACATAATAAATTATGAATACATTAGGGAGTGCTTTACTTACAATGCCCAAAATTATTAATCAAAAATTAGGCAACAGTAAAGATTTCATAAAAGAATAAAAACCATTCAACCATGTGTGCACATTAGGTGGTTAAACCGGTTATTTTACGCTGGTTGTAACAATAATGGTATAATTTTTTTCTAACTTGGTATAATAAGAATCATCCAAAATAATTTTAGCTTCACGGTTGATTACAACGTGTATTAACACTCACAAGAGACGAAACAATAAGCAAAGTCAGCATAGCATAGCATCACAAGCATAACAGCTGTATGCTAGCTGTAGCCTGTAGAATAAAAAAAAAGATGTGTACACATTTTACAAACGTACATCCATGCAATATGATCGCTATAAATATACATATGTATATATAATAAATTCTCCTTTGAAGTGTCTTCCTTTTGCCAGTTTGAAGCCTTTTTTTATTTCTGTTATGTATTTCTGCTATGTACAATGAAGAAAATATATTTTCCAAAAATTCCTCTTATGTAGAATCTTCAACGATTTTTGATATAGGAATATCGGGGGTAACCCTTTGAGAGATAATAGAAAAGCAACTATTTGAATTTAAGAAGTATAAAAATGTTGGTTATAAATAATATATATTTTACTTACCTTTTTTTATTTAAATTTTTTTCGTCAATAAAATATGTGGAGTAAATTTCACTCACTGCACTCACTATATGAATTTGTATTTTAAATTATACATATTAATAAATTATTTCACCAAAAATATTTATGTACATTTAATTTCTTTTTATAAATGTTCTAATAAATGAGGATAAATTACACTCACTATTAATTTGTCATTGAAAATAATGTTTTATGTTGTAAATACAAAATGCAAAACGCAATACGAACTTGTCCCGAAAATGACTCTTATTTCATAATAGAAGTACAATATAAATATGATATATATATGTAGTATGTACATACATTACACGTTCGTTTACCTACTAATACATCTTTTCTTCGATTGCCATTTCATCGAAGAACTCATCTATTACCTGTATAATACCAAAAAATATATAGACAGTAGTAGTATAAAAATGTCTCATACAAAAATTTTTGTTGTGGGGTTCCAACATTGGAACCCCATTAGTGAAATAGCTTTGAATGTACATCAGCATATTTCAGTTTTGTTAAAAAAGCTTTTACTTCTGCATAGAAATACATATCGTCCCTCATCTCACGAAGTGACGTAACCCGCATTTTGTCGAAAATGAGTTAAATGCCGATTTTGGTTTAGAATAACGGAATGAAGGTTATGACAATGTCGAAACACGTGTATTTTTAGCGCAACAGGACAATTTATGGCGCCACTACTGTGGCATAACTGCATATCGCACTGAAAAGTTTCTCACGAACAGGCGTAAGTGAAATACTTCTGTTCGTTTTTCTTTTAAGTATAGGTGATATCATTTACGCCAACTGGATTAGAATATGAGAAAACATTAAGCTCTTAGAATTGTTGTCTTTTATGATTAAAATACCTACAGTCAGTATTACTTTCGAACAATTTTCATCATGTAACATGACAATTATAACGTTCATTTAAATATTATTTTTTCTGCTTCTAGTAGTGGTATTTGTATGTTAGCTACTTATTATTCTGATTTGAAAAACTTTAACTAAAAATTGTTAAAATGTGGAAAATTTCCTGTATTAATTATAATATTTTTTTTTCTTTGATCCAAATATAAATTCTTTATATCTTATACATACTATTTTATTTTAAATCTTTTTTTCATTTTTCATGTACATATTACATATTTTCATTGTTACATAAAATTTTACTTAAAATTCGTTCAAATATTATTTTTTATGATTCTGTTTGTTTCTAAAGCGATTAATCTCATACGTTGGCGCCGAGTTTAAATTCATTAAAGAATAACGTATTTAATGCAATGATTGGTTCAAGCCATTCAGGTTTAGTTTTAACACATTGAATGAAAAACAATATACAAATTATAGAGAAAAATATGAATGCAGATGAAATTATTTTATGACTGAATGCAATTTTTATTACTAGTAAAATATTACATTCTGTGTACTTGTAAATGTTGTTAAATTATCTATTATATATATAGCCATTCATCTTGACCGCTTAGTCTAAGTTTTATTGTATACAAGAATAAAACAAAACAAAAAAAAAAAATATTAAAAACAAAAGATTTTAAAATGTGTTATCTAGAGCAAAAATATATATACACATTTTAAAAATTGGATGAAAAAGGTACCTTCAAAAAATTTTGTAAGGTACGAATATGCAAGTACATATTCGTATATTAGTGCATCATATAATAAAAATTTTGTTATGAAAAGCAAAAAGTACTTGAAGTATGAAATACATTAACCAAGGAAATCCCGCTTGGTTGATAGTATGTGTTAAAGATAAGAATGTATTATCCTTAATTAAAAATTGAAAAAGTATAAAAATAAGAAATTTGTTTGAGCGATTATCAATATAATATGATTAGTAGTTTGATCACGATTATTTCTAATTATTTAAAAAATTGTTTTAGTTGTTATCGAATGCGTATTAGTACAATATTATAAAGTGAGTTAAACAGCAGTAATTAAAGTAGAAATTTAAAAAAAATAAAAAGTGTGTTTATTTTAATCAAAAACTTTTAAAATTTAATAATTAAAATAAAGATTTTAAACGATTAAAAAGTGTGATTATTTTAATCATAAACTTTAATTAATAGGTGATTATCTACACCTAATTTTACAGAAAAGTCAATTACGTGAAAAAAAAAAACGTTTTTAGTGTATTTAATTGCAAACATAAAATGAATGAGAACGAATTAGATACCACGATGGAAGATTTCTCTGATTCAGAAACTGATCCAAACTACATACAGACATGTGAAATAAAAAAATGCAAAGGGGAAGTATTTAGTGCGTGTGGAAGGTGCGAAATACTATTATGTTTCGTTCACATGGAGATGTACGATTCATGCGAAAACCACATATCCGTAAATTTTGAAGATGAATTTTTGAATTTTGAGAAGCAAAACAAAAATCGAAGAACGACTAGAAAATCTCGTAGGCAGAAAAGACCAGTAGAACATACAAAACACGTTTTACCAGCAATGTTTGATGTAGAAGGCGGTCCTAAGGAGTCTACTAGAACAAAAGTGTGTCGTGTAAACAAACAAAAAGATGCTAAAAAATTGAGAGATTTAGGAAAACAATACACCAGTTTAAAAAGTAAAAAACCTGTACCTGAGAGAAAAATTGGTCAGTCTTGCAACTTAGAGAATTGTAAAAAAATTGGAAAAAAGTGCCACTTGCTAACTGACAAACATAAAAAGTCAATTTTTCAAGAATATTATGCTCTCGCTAATCTTCATAATCAAAGAAGGTTCATTATCCAGCACACTGAAGTAAAAGATGTTAAAGGAAGGACAACTTCTCAGAGCGATGTGATAAAACGTTCGTGTAGTAACTGGTATTTCTTCCACTTGAATGGAGTTAAGGTCAATGTTTGTAAAAAGACTTTTCTAAGTACCCTAGGAATATCGGAGAGAGCAGTTAGAACTGCAATACAAAAGAAAACAGCAACAGGGTTTGTGGAGAAAGAGAAACGTGGTGGGCGACAGCGTAGTGCTCAACAGGCTGATAAAGAAGCTAAAATTAAATTGGCTGTTGAAGAACACATTGAACGTTTTCCTTGTGCCGAATCGCACTACTGTCGAGAAAAGTCTACCAGGGAGTATTTACATCCTGACCTTACTTTGCGCAAGATGTACGACATGTATCTTGAAGAACATGAAAACAATGTTGAATTACATACCAGTTTCTCGACATATCGTAGAGTTTTTAAGAATAAAAATTTATCCTTCTTGCGCCCTAAAAAAGATCAGTGTTCACTATGCCTGACTTATCACCAAGGAGACGAAGACACAAAAAAACATTTAAAAAAGAAATACGAAGCTCATGTAGAATCTAAAAACAAAGTTAGGGAATTAAAATCTAAATTAAAAGAAAAATCAATAAATGATAAATCCATCTCAACTGCTGTGTTTGATCTACAGCAAGTGATATCATTACCAATTTCGAAAGAAAGTGCGCTTTTCTATAAAAGGCGCCTGTCGGTATACAATTTCACTGTTTACGATTTAGCGAGCAAAGAAGTGATTTGTTACACATGGCACGAAGGTCAAGGCAAGAGAGGATCATCCGAGATAGCTACAGCAGTTTATAATACTTTGTTACTGTATGATGTCAAAGGCGTCAAAGAAGTAGCATTTTTTTCAGATGGTTGCTCAGGACAGAACCACAACTCTATTATGCCAGTCATGATTATTTACTTTTTAAATAATGCTAAAAATGTCACCGAAGTCTCTCTTCGGTTTTTTGAAGCAAACCATGGACAAAGCGAGGGAGATTCTGCCCATAGCGCCATCGCACATGCAATTTCAAAGGCTGGAGACGTTATGGTACCTAGTCAGCTACCCCCGATTTTTAGACTTGCGAGAAAAAATCAGCCATATACTGTGAAGCCTTTGATATATTCAGATTTTTTTGATTTTAAATCGTTTTCGAGGGAATTGAGGATACTAAGTATCAGAAAAGACGATACAGGTGAAAACGTAAATTGGCCAATGATGGTTGAATTGAAATTATACAAAAACAAACCTCGCCAAATATTCTTCAAAAATAATCATTTAGAAGAAAATTATAGGTCTATAACACTCAAACGTGCAATTGGTGAAGTTTCTTTGTCACCATTAAACAAATTTGAGCTTCAAATTTCAAAGGCAAAGTATGAAAACTTGTTGTCGTTATGTACTGGTGATACTCCAATTATAAGGAATAGCGAACACCAATATTTTTACAAATCTTTAAAATCAGAATAATTATTTTGTTATTAATAAAAATTCAAATTTATGATTAATTACTAAGTATAAATATATTATAATAAATAAATAAAAAAAAAAAATTAATAAAAAATGATTTTTATTTTTTATTTTTTACGTCGTAAGTGCATATTTGAATTGCTGTCTGAATTAAAATAAATCACACGAAGTGACGCATCTGTTTCAGATTCGTTTTATAAAAAAACAATTATCTAATTTGTTGTTAAAATGAACTTAAATTAAAAAAAAATCTTTTTTTTATTTAATCAACCAAAATTAATAACAATATTTCTGATAATAACAAAATTACAAGAGTTTGAAGTTGAACGAAAAACTTAAAACTGCTCTCCTGTAAAATATGGTAAAATCAGTTACGTCAGTTCGTGAGATGAGGGACGATATGTACATGCGAATACGACAATTACCTTGTTTATGCACAAAAATTAAAACGTATTAACGATAAAACGTTTTGAACATAGTTTTGAGATAATACATTTTAATTGGTGTTTATGCGTAGTACAACATTTCATTCTCAGTTAAAACGTTTTGAGTAATAAACTAATACTACTCTAAAAGTTCATATTGATGTTTAGTATGTTACCAACACCATTTTGAAAGGTCAAATATGACAATTCATTTAAAACGAAGAAAGTGTACATGCACATTTTAAAAACGCATTGAAATTTTAAATTCGGATTTTATAGTGTATTCACTCAAAACGAAATAAAGTTTCAATGCGTTTTAAAATTTGGTTTATGCATCCGTATTTAGTCAAAACGGCATGAGTTAATGCGAATTAAAGCTTCGCATAAACAAGGTAATTGATGGTGTCGGTGTGACTCATTTTATTCACATATGTTTCACCATTTGAAATTTTTTTTATATTCTATTTAACACACAAGAGTACAATTTTTTTAAATTTTTCATTCATCTTGATCCTGTTAAAAACAAAACTTAAATTTCAAAGCGCTTTAAAGCATAGTTAAAAAAGCTTTCACTTCCTTCCTTCTCTTACCGTACTGTTCTATAGTCTAATTTAATAATTACAATTTTTAGTCGATACTACATAAGAATTCTTTCTGTCTATATATTTTTTGATTCTATTTAACACACAAGAGTAAAATTTTTTTTTATTTTTCATTCATCTTGATCATGTTAAAAACAAAACTTAAATTTCAAAGCGCTTTAAAGCATAGTTAAAAAAGCTTTCACTTCCTTCCTTCTCTTACCGTACTGTTCTATAGTCTAATTTAATAATTACAATTTTTAGTCGATACTACATAAGAATTCTTTCTGTCTATATATTTTTTGATTCTATTTAACACACAAGAGTAAAATTTTTTTTTATTTTTCATTCATCTTGATCATGTTAAAAACAAAACTTAAATTTCAAAGCGTTTTAAAGCATAGTTAAAAAAGCTTTCACTTCCTTCCTTCTCTTACCGTACTGTTCTATAGTCTAATTTAATAATTACAATTTTTAGTCGATACTACATAAGACTTCTTTCTGTCTATATATTTTTTGGTAATACTTTATCATTTTTCCTGATATACATTACACATTCGTTTACCTAGTAATGCATCTTTTCATAGATTTCCATTTCATCGAAGAACTCATCTATTACCTGTGTAATACATTACCTATTTTCCTGCTGGGTAGCTATGAAAATTTTTCAAATCGTATAGACCAACACAGAAGAAATTTATTTGTTTGTGTTGACGCAGAAAAATACATTTCAGACGATGTTATTGTTGTTTTCGAAAAAATTTTTCACAAAATTGGGCTCTTAAGCTCAACTTGATTTAAAACTTGAACTAAACTATTGTCTAATAGAGAATATAGAACTTCTATAAACTTTAATCCTTTATTAACTCATTTTAAAATCTAATTTTGGAATTAGGAATAAATTTTACAAAAAATTCTCATTTTCATCCCATTAAATTATTTATATAGAAATTTCATATTTAAATAAAAATTAAGAAAAAAAAAGGAATACTTTTACAATATGCAATTTTCAGGTTCTAAATACATTTTTGTATCCAACCAAGCATTAAAATTCTTTTAAAATTAAAATCTTCACCATTTTCAAATTATGTAAATATTGTATATTCTAGGATAATTATGTATACTCAATTTGAAACAAAATATGTATGTATGTATGTAAATGTAGTAAATGTATATTTATATAAGAAAAAAAACAGTACCTAATAAAAATTACCCTTTACATTGTCTGCATTCTATTCTTATAATCATAATATAATAATAATGACTTAAAAAACAACAACTTTTCCAGAATTTTAAGAAATTTTTTTTCTGTTTTATTTCATTTTATGTCTTTTCTGTGGATCATTTTTATTTGTATTTGTGTTGTTCTTTTATTTTATATGTATTGTAAATTTTACTTTTTATTTATTTATTTATCATTCTTTTTTTTTGTTTTTTTGTTTTTTAGATTTTCTTTAGCACTGCATTTTATACATTAAATTTAAGTATAAAATATAAAATTATTTATAGCAAAAAAACTATACATACACATACGTATATATTGTGTATAATATATACTAATACTTTTTAACTATATAAAATATACTATATATACAATATGAAATATTGTAAATCATGATGGAAAAGATTTCATCATTAGAGACAGAGAAAATAGGAAAAAAAAAACAAAAGGATTTTAAGGGTATGATGTTATGATGTTATTGTTGTTTTTGTTATTATTATTTTTCTTTTTTCTTATGGATGTTATGATATTTTGTTTAACTTTTATTTGCTGACTTGATACTTTTATAGTGATGTTATATACAATACGAGTATGTATGTATGTATGTATGTACATTATTTTTAAATTAAAATTTCTTGTTATAATAATAAACTTTATTTCAATATAAGTTTAAAATATAAATATGTATATGTATATATGAATATTTTGTTTTTGTACATTAAAATAATAATAATAATTTAACATTTTATAAAAGTTTTAAAATTTATTATAAAGTAAAGAGTATTTATTGAATAAACTGCATATTTTAAATTTCAAAAAGTACCTATATATGTATAGATACAATACTTACACACATATATATGTACATTATTATAAAATACATATATAATATTGTTTTCTTTGCTGTTCTAAATAGCATCTTATATAAATATTTATATATATTCCAAATTATATGTATGCAGTTATATTCGTATGTATCATAAAATTTAAAAAGTTTTTTGTTTATAAATCAGTTTTTTTTTCTTGTTGAAATAAAAATGTTAAAAATATTCCGTTCTATATAAATTTTTATCTAAATAATTGAAAAGATTAAATTTCATTATACATACATAGTTTTGTGTTGACTTATATATATCATAGAGAAGTTTTATTAATATGAAGAGTGTACATATATGTACATACATATACATATGTACATGACTACTATGATTTTAGTTTGTCATTTTTGATTTTATAAAATAACATTTTATTTCTAGAATTTTTTATAGATTATATATCCTTGTAAGTTCAATCATTGAAAATTGGCTATAACTTTGTTTTTTATATCTTTTTTTAATAGGATCTATTTTACACTTTTTTTTAAAAATTTTAATGGAATTACTTAGCATCTTGTGATCTTTCTTTGAAGAATTAAAGAGTTTTTAGAAATAATAATCAAATGGTTTTTTTGTTGTTGTATTTTTTCATTCTGGCATGTGATCAAGTATTGAATAAAGTTAATAATTTCTTTGATTCTTGTATGCTTTGATAAAAAATATAAAAAGAAAAAGTAATCAAACAAAAAATTCATGTATTTTTTGTTTTATAAAAATAAAAAGTTTTTTAATCAAATTGTAATTTACACACACATATACATACATATGTATGTACTTCAAGTTTTTAATTGAATGAAGTTGAGTGCTTTTAAAGTTATACATTTCATGATAAATAAAACTATTGAAATATATTATTTTTATTTTTGTTTTTTGTAAATTTTAATACTTGAAAAACTGTCAAATAGTTTTGAAATTAAAATTTCATAGAATTCTTTTCCGAGTAACTAGACATGTCCATGAATTGTAGTTGAAAAATGTCTGTCAATTGCTTTTATTTCAGTCACATAATGTTCGCGATATTTAAAAAAAATAGGTTATATACATACATACATACTCATATATATAAGATTTAATAATGTTTATAAAAATATACATAAAAGTTGTAAAATATCTTTTTGTTCGGATACTTGTATTCCTTTTTTCTAATTATGTCCATTTCATACATATGTGTCAACAATTTTAGGTATTCAGGAAACTTTTCTTTTTATCTTTATTTTATAATATACAAATGTCAGATTAATTCTTCGATGTATTTTGTAGTATATATTAAAGATATATCATACATACATACATATATACAAAGACATTTAAATTTATCAAAAATATACAATTTAAGGATAATTAAAATAAATTAAAAAATATTATATACATATGTATATACATACATATGTATAAAACAGACATTAATCAAGTCTATTCGACCATTCATAATGTATTTTATTACCCATAGAAAAATTTTTATATCTTTTCTGCAATATTATAAGATTTTAAAAAATTCTCCTACATTTTTTATGTATACATACATACATACTTTGTTTTTTGTTGCGTGATATAGATAAAAAAATAAAATTCCACTTTTATCAGTTATTAAAGATAATTTTTAATTTCATGTTCATGAATTTTCTTTTTTTTAAAATTGATTATACATACGAGTACATAACGATTAAAGTATCGTACATTAATAGATAATTTTTATTTTATTGGTTTTTTTTATGATGTATAAAAATGATAATTTATTTGTGTTATTTATTCAAATTTTAGAAATTATTGTAATTTTTGCTTTAGATAATTTAAAAAAAATTTCTTGATTATATAAAAAACAGTATGTATGTATGATAGTTAGGAAATAAAATTTTTTTTTTTGATAAATCTTTAAGGATTTTAACATATTTTTTTAAAAATTATTTTATAATTGACTTTTTTGACCGTGCTTTTAAATGTGCAACACTTACATTTTTCGTTTTTTTTTTTTTTAAGTTTTATCTTAAAAAGAAATATTTTTTAATAAAAAAAAAAGATCTATTGATTTTAAGAAAAAATACAAAATACAAAAATGAAACCGATATTTTCTATTTCATATGTTTGCGTTTAATATGAAAGATATGGTTAAAAACTTAATTCAAGAAAAAATTTTATATGTTGTACAAAGTTTTTGCCCTAATTCATATGTAATATCTTTTTCTTTATCTATTAGGAATTACTTATAATTTAGATTTTTTATATACATATGTATGTATTTAGAGTATTTCATATAAATAAATTATCTTGAGATTTGTTTTCTTTTGAAGAAAAGAAGGAAAAAAAAAATTCTACAGTGTAATATACATACATATGTATGTACATATATATATATATATATATATATATATATATATGTAAGTGTTATTATAGATATCTTATAGGTATATACCCATATATCATATAAATATTAAACTTATATACATAAAAATGTGATGAAAAATAAAAGTCAAAAAATAAGTAAAAGCTGAAAAACTTATGGGAATTATATTTTTGCATCTAAAAGGGGCATTGTTCGAATATACATATGTATATTTTAAAAAAAAAAAAGATATTGTAGTATTACATGCACAAAGTAAAATTTACAGGGTGTCTCAGAGATTATCAAATGAATTAGATTGAAAAAAATATTCATTTGTTGCAAAAAAGAGTACGTAATTACACTTTAAAATTATTTTACAAATTATTTCATGATTTGTTTAATTTAGAGTTTTAGTATTTTTTTCCAATCTACAAATTAATTTTGTACCACACATTTGAAACTTTTAATAATTTTATTACGATTTAACACTTTTTATTGCAAAAATTATATCTAAATACTAATTTCTTCTTCTTTTTCTTGCCTTATTATTTTTTGTTATGTTTTTATGGTTAAAACTCTAAGATGTTTATGAAACCTTTGATCAAAATCATCAAAATAGATGACTGAATTTTACCATTCAAAAACAGACAAAGCCTTATAATTTAATGAATACGAAACTATTGTGTGTAGAAAAAAAAAGTGAAACAAAAGGAAAACTTAGGGTTTATTTCCTCTTTTGTTAGCGAGTAATTAAGTTAGTAAAATAAAAAGAAAATAAATAAATGTTTAACCTATAATAAAATGTATTATAATAACAAAATGTAACTGAAATGTTTAAAGATCTTGTGTATATCGAATTACACAAATTTCGTATGAAAATAAACTAGTGAGAGATTTATTTTACAAATTTATTTAATTAAAAAAGAAAACTATTGAATGTACACACCATATCCTATAAATTTATGATTAAATGTAATTCTGCGGATTGAAACACATCCTATGTAGGCGTTCATGTAAAGAATCTATAATATTCATATGTGCACTAAATACAAAAATCCTTAAGAAATATGATTTTTTTTTTAAATTTTTCAGGTAATAAAGTTGAAAGCAGTGTGTTTTTTTTAAAAATTAAATCTATAATTTTTTATCATTGGAATAGACAGGATTCATTTTTTTTAAATGATCATTACGTTTGGCTGTGTCACATTTTAAATTCTATTTTATGTGAAAAGCGACAAAAAGAAAATAAGAAAAAATGGAAATTAAAATAATGCTTTTTAATAAGATCTTTTAGCTAATTGACTTGGCAAATAATATAATGAACCTAAATCTAGAAACATCGAATTTTTCATTATTAAGAGATTGAATATTTATTTTTTATTGATCATTGATTGAATATTATAATAATTTATTCAATTCGGTTCAAAATATAGTTGATAGATCTTTCAATAATTTTAATGGTTTAAATTATGGTAGTGATGTGATAGTATGTCGAAAGTATACACTATTCACAATAAAATATTGAACAAGTTAGAAACAAAACAAACAAATAATTGTAATTTTTTATGTTACAAATTTTATACAAATTCTTTAAAACACATTCATATTATATCTATTATGTGCTTATGTATGTTTTTTTTTCTGCAACACAATGAAATAACATACTTCTTAAGTTTTATTTAATCTTTTCTTTTAGATTCATATTAAATGTCCTAGTTTTTAGCCTATTTGGAGTGTGAAAAATTAATTGAAAAAAACATTTTTGTTTTCTACTATTTTTTTAAATACATTTCATCCTGTAGTACATGTAGTATATATATGCTAGATAATCGTAATATTACATATGTACATATGTATGTAGTATGTGTATATGAAATTATCATATAAGTAAACTTCCGTTTCTTTATTTTATTTTTCTTTTATTTTTTTATATAACGTACATATGTATATATTTTGTTTTATTATTAGACCATATAGGTATTTTCTCACTTTTCTTATTTCATTCTTGGTATTAATTTATTTTCTTCTTCTCTATTTCCTTTCTATTTTATTTATTTATTTATTATAATTTTTATTTCCTTAAATATTTTGTATCAATGTGTATAGATATGTATTTGTGTATACATTATATGAAAAACAACAAATTCATATATACGAGTACTAGATATATCTTCAACAGATTTTCGTATATGTATGTATTATAAGTATATACGAGAATATGTATGTATCTAATATTATAATATGTAGTTCACTGGAAAATTTTATAATTCTTGATACGTTTTGTGGAATATCTTACGTGTTTGAAATATTTTATCATCATTTATAGGAAAAAATGTTAGAAAATGTTTTTTTTTTTTTTAAATATATACATATATACTATACATACATACATATACCGTATTTTCATGTAAGTGAATGTGATAAAAAAGAAAAAGAAGAAAAAATAAAGAAAAAATAAAACTTTTTCAATGATATCAACTTGTGTATTACACTTATGTATGTATATGATACTGATGAGAATAAGCATGCCAATATACTACAAAAGAACACTATATATGACGACGACGATCTTAGAATGATATTATCAAGTTTATGCTTATTACTTTTATAGAATGTATGTATGAATGTGATTGCGTTATACATATGTATATACCTATATACGTACATACATACATATATATTTTCAACATTATTACTTCGAATATTATATTTTAAAAAAAATGAAGATATAGAATACAGATTTTATTATTATTATTGTCGATTATCATTTTCTGTTAGTTACATTTTTTTTCCTCTTCTCAATTTTCTTTTTTTTGCTTTTTTTTTTCCCCAAATTTAAGTGAATGAATCAATGTTAATATTATGAAATCATTAATTTTAATCGAATTAATCGTGATTGATACTGATTTACTTATTATTTTGTTTACACTTGCTTAATTTCTAATTTGTTAATATCACATATGTATATGATTATTAAATATTAATATTTGGATTTTCTTTTATTAATAATTAAAAAGACCATCCTTTAATGATTCTTAGAATATACTCTTAAGTTCAAAAAGTTACAGCAAAATTATTCTTATACATATTTGTTATTTTTTTTTTCTTTTGCTCTGGTAAATAAATATCCCTTTTTCAGGTATTTCTTTTTGGATTTATATGGGATTTTTGCTGTTGAATAAAATTTATAACTTTTACTTTCTAAAAATTATATGGCTTTTAATCTTAATTATAACGTAAAGTAGGCAAATTTTAACTATATTTTTGAAATACAAATATCTGTTGAATGTCTTGCAGGCAGGCAAATTTTTAAAATTTAATAACAAATATGTATAACATAAAAATATAAAATGGGTATCCTTTTATAATTATGTAGAAAATAAATTATGTATTTGAAAATACAGGTTCTTCAAAAACTTCATTAATTTTTACATGTACATAATTATGTTTACAAAAAAAAAAAAATAGTGAAAAGTATGAAATATGAAATATGTATGTATGTATTAAAAAAAATATTCTTGAAAATAAAAGAAATTTAAAAAGCTTAAAACATGAAAACTTTTTTCTTCTTAAAAACCGCATGAAATTTATCATTTCTTTTTATATTGCATTTAATTGGTATGTGAACTTAAATGAATGTTAGAAAATAAATAATTGATAAAATTTCATTTATCTATAATTGAATTTAACAATTATACATACTTACATTAGCCACATTCTCAACATATGTAAATGCATTGTATGATGTGTACAATTTTTATTAGTGCATTTTATGTATCGTTTCATCGAAATTGTTGCAAAAAAGTAATTATAAATAGAAAATATTTAAAAAGAAATTACACCCACAACTTTTAGCAAGGAAATTGTGGTTAATAATGAAATTATTGTAAAGAATTTATTGTGGTCTTATATTGTAGAATAAGAAATTTTTAACTATAAAAGACGAATTAAAAATTTATGAAATTCAGTATATGACAGTAGGTTGTTGTAATATCTATATATATAAATAAAATATAATTTCAATTAGTAGATATTTAAAACAATAAAAAAATAAAGTTAAAATTTTTAATTAATATTTATTTTGGGAAAAAAGAATTCAAATAAAATTTTAAAAAAATGACTGACAAGAAGAATCTTCTTTTACTTTTTGAACGTCCTAGAGAACCAGTTTTTATGGAAAAAGGAGATGTAAAAACTGTGTTTGATGTACCAGATAATTTTTTAACAGATCGTTATCGACCAATTGGTAATGAAGTTCAAGGACGTTTTGGAGCTAAAGCTGAAAAACGTATACCAGTACGTAATATAACAATGCCAGATTTTAGAGTACCAATGCAATTGGGACGACAAGAACAGTTTTCTCTGTTTATTCCACGACATAGAAAAATTGCTGGGAGATTAATTGATATTTTCATGGGTAAGCATACATGAAAAAAATACAAGTACGAATAATTTACATGTGTAATCGTTAAAATTCTAGGAGTTAGATCAATTGAAGATCTTCAAAGTGTCGCTGTATATGCTAGAGATCGTTTGAATCCATATCTTTTCAATTATGCTTTATCTGTGGCATTGTTACATCGTCCAGATACAAAAGATTTAAATATACCAAATTTAGTTGAAAATTTTCCTGATAAATATGTAGATTCAAAAGTATTCGAAAGAATTCGTGAAGAAGCAACCGTTGTTGAAGAAGGATCGAGAATACCAATTATAATTCCACGTGATTATACAGCATCTGATCTTGATCCAGAACACCGGTAATATATTTTAACTTC
This sequence comes from Bombylius discolor, assembly GCA_939192795.1. NCBI lineage: Eukaryota > Metazoa > Arthropoda > Insecta > Diptera > Bombyliidae > Bombylius > Bombylius discolor. The sequence continues at coordinate 8,499,175 of OW584243.1, read as the reverse complement.
TTTTTTCGTTCTTTCTTGATTATTATGTATTTCAAGACTATGGTACTTCCGCGAAGATATGGGAATCAATTTACATCATTGGCATTGGCATTTAGTTTATCCTTTTGAATCTACAAATGAGGCTATAGTCAGGAAGGATAGGCGAGGTGAACTATTTTATTATATGCATGAACAGGTATATTAAGTTATTTGCAATATTATACATTTTATAATATAAAAAAAAAATTCTAAAATGAATTTTCTTTTAGATTATTGCTAGATACAATTTAGAAAGATTCAGTAATAATTTAGCACGAGTTAAACGTTTCAACAATCTTCGAGAACCAATTGAAGAAGGATATTTTCCAAAAATGGATTCTTTAGTTGCAAGTCGTGCTTGGCCTCCACGTATGGCTAGAACACCAATTAAAGATTTGAATCGTGAATTGGACCAAGTTAAAATGGATGTTTCTGATCTTGAAAGATGGCGTGATCGTTTCTATGAAGCAATTCATCAAGGATTCGTTGTCGATGTAACTATAATATCTGTTATAATTTTTAAATATTTTGAATAATATAAAAAAATTGTAATAAAATTCTATAAATCATTTTAACGTTAAAAGAATGCTGGTAATCGAATTCTACTAGATGAAAATCGCGGTATTGACACTTTAGGAAATATGATGGAATCATCAATTCTTTCACCAAATCGACAACTTTATGGTGACTTACATAACATGGGTCATGTTTTTATTTCATACGCACACGATCCTGATCATCGTCATTTGGAATCATTTGGAGTAATGGGTGATTCTGCAACAGCTATGAGGGATCCTGTTTTCTATTTATGGCATGCATATGTTGATGATATATTCCAGGCACATAAAGAATCTCTAACACCATATACATTGCCACAAGTACGTTAATTTACTTGAAAAAACAAAAAAACAAAAACAAAACCAAAAAAAAGAACACAGTAAATAAAATGATTTTACTTTGTTTGATTGTTATTTTCAGTTGAATTACCAAGGAATAACTGTAACAGATGTCGAATTAAATAGTGAAGGAAGTCGTGCCCCTCCGAACACATTCCAAACATTCTGGCAACAATCTGACGTTAATTTATCACGAGGAATGGACTTTATTCCTCGTGGAAGTGTATTTGCGAGATTTACACATCTTCAACATGAACCATTTACTTACACAATCAAAATTAATAATGCTGGAAGTGCAAATCGTTTCGGTACTGTTCGTATTTTTCTTGGACCAAAAACTGATGAACGAGGAATTGAAATGCTTTTCCGTGATCAACGTTTGCTTATGGTTGAACTTGATAAATTCGTAGTATCCCGTGAGTTTTATTTATTCAGAAAAAAAATTAATTTTGAAAAATTAAAATTTGTATATCTTTTACTTTTGTCCAATAGTTCGTCCTGGACAAAATACAGTTCGTCGTCGATCTGATGAATCAAGTGTTACAATACCGTTCGAAAGGACATTCCGTAATTTGGATGAAAATCGTCCAGCTGAAGGATCAGCAGAAGAATCAGAATTTAATTTTTGTGGTTGCGGTTGGCCAGATCATATGTTAGTACCAAAAGGTACACCACAGGGTCTTCGTTGTGAATTATTTGTAATGGTTTCAAATTATGATGATGATCGTGTTGATCAAGATTTAGTTGGTTCATGTAATGATGCTGTATCATACTGTGGTGTTCGTGATAGACTTTATCCAGATCGTAGACCAATGGGTTATCCATTTGATCGTTTACCACGAGAAGGAACTGATAGATTACGTACATTTTTAACACCGAATATGCTTGTAAAAGATGTTAGTGTTGTACATTCAGATAGAACTACAACTCGCCCACAACAAAACTAATAAATAAAAGGATTACGATACTGGAAATTTAAAATGATTATGATTATGGAAATGTTATATGTATGTATGATTATAAATAAATATAATATTCAATAAATACATACATATATAGTATATTAATTTAAAAAGTATTTGCTTTTTAATAAATTTACGGATCAATTAGCAGTATATTCTAACCAATTGATTATTATCTTTCATTAATAGGGCGGAATGATTTATGATTGAATGGTAGTAATTTATTTATTTTACAAAAAACATCGATATTCATGTTTCATTTTCGCTGTACTGCGAAAGGAAAAAAAACTATCTACAAGTACCTAGTTAATTGCTGAAGAGGATCTCAGTCCAATAGTTTTCTTTTCCTCAAAAATTAATAAATTACGATACAATTCTTAAAATACTTATGTAAGTTCTATATTCGTTCCATAATTGTATGTAGGTACATACTAACATACGTGAAGTGTAGATATACACATACATTTTATGTACATTATTTCAGTGTTGGTTCTTCGGTCATGAATAACATTTTTTAACAAACTTTCACAATAAAAACGTCCCCAAATGACATGAAAATTATTTAAACGAAAAATTGTTCTTACGGTAATTTATTATCCACATATGAAAATTATCTGTTTATATATGTATATACATATGTATGTATATATATCTTTAAATTGGTAGAAGGAAATACGCGTGCCACAGTGTTAGAGTTTCTATATTATTTCTGTCATGTAAAAACCTTTAAAATAAAGAAAACAGAAAAGTAAAAAAAAAATAAAATAAAAAAAAAATAATAAAACTACAATGTAGTGTGTATGTAGTATGTCTGTAGGTGAATTCTAAAATGAATGTGATAATTCTCTGAATGATGTTAAATTTTTAGTAGTAGTTTAAGGGATTTTCCTAAATAAATACATACTTTCATATTATAAATTCTTCATATAAAAAGCTTTTATGGTTAAATCGGTTTTTAAGTGCTTTTCCGGTAAATGACAAAACCCTTTAGATTTTCAGTACGTATAAAAAATATAAATGAATAAACAGTATAGTATGTATATACATATATACATACATATGTATGTATGTACTTATATAGTTTGATAAACAATAAAATTACATGTACACACCACTTACCTGCAATTTTATTTATGTTTCATATAAATTTTATACATGATAAATATACGTAAAAGGTACTAAATATAATGTTTAATGTAAATATTGTAGAAAATTTTGCTTAACATAAAATTCATTTTATTTTCATTCAAAGGAAACATAGTTATTGTCGTATGCATCAATTGTCATAAAAAAAAATTTTGTGTAAATTATGAAGTAATGCCGCAAGTAGCGTTCCAAATATTGAAATAAAAATTGTTTCCAGTAGAGAGAAAAAAAAAATTAAATTTAAAATAGTACATAATTCTTGAGAGACAATATGTATTTAAAAAAAAAAAAAAAAAAAAACTATATTATTTTTCGTATGATAAATAAATGTGAAATCCAACGAATTTTAAAGTTGGCAAAAAAAAAATGCTGTATTAAAAACCCACACAAAATTTTTCTACTTTTAAATTTATCTACTAAATTGACAGCTAAAATGTTTTTTCGTGTATTAAATGCATTCATGAATAATGTTAGAGGTGAAATTTCACATGTAACGTTTTGTTAAGAAAAATCCTTTCCAGAACTATATTCTGTCACAATTTCCAAGATGAAAGTTCAATTTATATTTTCATTGTGAAAAAGTTACATTTTTTAATTCAAAAAAGATAGAGATAATCAATTCAAATTTAACACCTTTTTCTAACTTTTGGCTTAGATAGGTTTTTAATTCTTAATGTCTAAGCTTTTACCTTTGTATATGAATTATAAATAATAAATAATAATGTAAATAAATTTACACACAATGCTTTTACTATGAAATCAAAAATACTATAAAATTTGAAATTCTTAAAAAAGTTTTTTTTTGCGATTGAAATAACGAAAAATTACTAAAGAAAATATTCACTTGACCTTTTCATTAAACATTCTTGACAAAAAGTCTGTAAACTTAAGCTATTTTGAAAAAAAGAAAAAAAATTTGTTTATCTTGTAGCATCTGAAGAGTTATTTGATAATATAACATACTATGTACATATATGCTACGTTTACATATACATAATTGTAGAATGTTTAAGGTTCTATTTTTCAAGGTGACAATTTCATATATACATTACATACATATGTGTGAAATATAAATGAAAATTTTCATGAATTTTTCATGAAAAATACTCATAGTGATATGTCGTCGATGTATACATACATATTTAATATAAAAAACTGTCAACAAAAGAAAACATTTTCATGAAAAAAATGAAAATAAATTTAAAATATAAAAATATAAGTATATTCTGTATTTTCAAAATAATATAAAAAAAAATATATAGCTACATATTTTACTAGAGTACGAATACCTATAATATTTGAAATTGATTTTGAAAATATTTTTATTCAATAAAAACAAAAAGGAATGATAAAATTTAAAAAAAAAAAAGAAAAAATACTTTCAATAAATTGCAATAATTCAGACTTTTTTCCTTTTAAATTTGATAATACAATGCAATGTTAACAATGATATAAGTACTATATATATGGCTATGTAGATAAGTTCATATGTACATATTTAGAAAAAATATACTCACTTATACATTATGTATCTTTAAGAAAAATATGTATTATATATTGTATATACATATTTTAATATTTTATAGATCATTTCTTTAAATAATTGATTTTTCATCTTAAGATTTTCATAAAATAAAACGGACACATTTTGAAAAAGATGAATGTAAATATGTATGTATATGTACATATTTCATTGTCAATTTTTCTATTAAATTGTTATTACTTATTTCTTCTAAAGTAGGTACCTATATTTACTATGTACATATATTATATGTACATATATGTATATTTTTTTGCTTACAAATGAAGTTAGTATATAGATTTTCTTTTATGAAAAGATTTTAAAGGTTTGAAGTATTTACTAGAATATACTTTTATAAAATTGTTAAAAAGGTTTACGGTTTTGAATATGTAAAAAAAAAAAAAAAAAAAAAATTGGTTGATGTTTTTAAGATTTTAAGAAAATAAATAAAAAGGGTTTAATCTTTTTAAAGTTAATGGATTGAATAATTTTATATTATGTATATTGAAAACTGTATATTATTCATCTCATTATTTCTTGTGTATCTTCGAATATAAATTTGAATTATTTTCAAATAACAAAAACATTAATGCTTGTTTAAAAGTTTTTATAAAAAAATAAATTATTAACAAAATGTATTAAAAATTAAAATTAATTAAAAATTATCGCCCATGTCAAATATTAATTAAACAATTCTTTATTTTTTACATCTTTATAATTAAATTCATGTTCATATGTTTATCATTGCGACAAAATTATGATGAATTTAATATAAAATTTTTGCATTTATTAATCTGACTTTAATTGCCTTCTGAAATTCTTTAAGACAGATCTTTTTCAAATTTTAAGTCTATACTTCTACGAGAACAAACTTTTTCAAAGGATAAGAGAAAAATACTATTTATTCGGAATTACTAGAACTATGTCATCACTTACTATTTTCTTTTTCATAATAATGTTGAAATATTTGCAAAACTTTCGTGACTATAATCCCAAGTTTTTATAAATTTCATATTGTTATTTATACCACCTTTGTTAAAAATAATTATGCTATACTACATTTAGAAAAAAAATTTCGGTTCATATGAAATAAATGATATGATTCGGAAAATTTAAATTTTTTAATTTTGCTTATCATTTTCGAAAATATTACACATACATTTTGACGTAGTTTTATTGAGTATTTTTTTTCTCTTCACTTCCAGAGCATCCATCAAATATGAAATGGTAAAAAAACAAACCCCTAAATACCTTATCTCATAATTTTATTGAATAAAATATCTATGGGTTCAAACAAAATGCTAAAATTGTAATCAATTTTATATCAATAGATTTAAAAGAATTGGGGAAAAAAGAGTATTTATTTAATAGTATATGAAAAAATATACATATGTACATATGTACATACATACATACTCGTACACATTATATTATCATAACATTTATTTAACGTGACAGAAACCACCTTCAGTTTTTCTGTGTAAAAATCCTTTGTCAGCACATATAACTATATAGCAATATCGTATATGTATTGTATTTTATGTTCGACATATACAGATACTGTGAAAAACTAAGGATATCATATATAGTAAGTTGAATGGCCTTTATACAGAGTATTTATTAATTTTTTTTTTGTCGGAAAATTTTTATCATGTGAAAAAATATTTATATACATATGTATATAAAATAAATAAAAAAAACCTATGAAATTAAGGACAAAAGAAGAAAACACTGTTTAATAACATTTTTTTGGTATGTTTTTATTGTACATATTATATGTGGGTTTTTAAAAACTTTAACATTTAAACAGAATCTATTTTTTCTTGTTTTCGAACTCTGACTTCTAATGTTTTAAACCAATTTTTTTTTAATGTGATGTCGTAAAAGTTAGCAATCTTAAATTATTGTCGAAAACTAAATTTTTATACCCACTTTATTTTCATAGCTTGTATTTTTTGGAATTAACTTTAAATAGCACCCTGTTCAATGTTCATACATACATGTACATACATATGCATATTATGTATCTTTTGTCATTCCATGTGTATAAAATATATAAAACACACGTTAGAAAGCTTAATCATTTACGACAGAATGGGCAATAAACTTTATCTGAATGGAATCGAATATGTACCTACATATGTATGTATGTAAAAAAAAGAGTTATATCTATATGCATAGTTCATATACACTTTTTATTTCTTAAAATGTTGACTTCCTTTTTAATATATACTATATACATATGTATGTTTGTGCATACGTATATGTAAATATAAATGTACGTTTATTTATAGTATAAAGATGAACAATTGAAAAATACAATAACAAAATATTCAACAACATTATATTATGTACAATAATAACTATGATAACATATGCAGACATTATATTAAAATATGTACGTCTATATACGGAAAATATGTTTTATTACCTTTTCGCGTTTTTATTCATTATGTTCATATGTATGTATCCTTGTAATTATAATACAAAAATTTTGTTTTTACTTCAACATACGTTTACACAGTTATATTTCATATGTTTGTACATGTATAAATAATTATAATTTTATATTTTTATCGTGAACAAATATACCTATGTACATATTTTGTATATGTATGATACATACATATGTATAAGCAAAAATGTATGTAGATAATTTACCGAAAAAAAGGAACTGTGAAAATGTACAGCATAATTATGAATCCAAATAAGAAAAAAAGGCAAAAGTGAAATAATAATAAAAAATAATAATAATAAGGATATACCTTTACGGTTGTTGTTGTTGTTTACTTTTTTTATTCAATATACGTATGTATGAATTTCCGTTTTTTTTTTCATGTGAAATGGAAATTTTTAAAGGAAGACGGGTTGTATATCTATTAAATATCAATTATTAAACCAAAAGTGAAGAAGTAAAAGTTTCAACTGTACATAAAATTAGTCTAATAAAAAGGATTTTTTGCTATTTGCTGTTTTCTTCGATTTTTGTTTCGTTGGTAGATTACTGTTTTTTATGTGAAAACTTTATTAATATTTAAATAAAAATAAATAAATAAAAATCCTTGGAAAGTTGAAAAAAATTTAATTTGAATTTAATAATTTAAATTTGTGTTTATTTTGTTGGTGGTTTTCGTAATTTATTTTTTATTTTTGTTTTTGATGAAAATATAAATTATATAGATATGTACATATGTATGTATATATATTTTTTTAATATACAGACACAATATTATTTCCACTTGAACACTAGTTAACATTTTTTTTTTCAGGAATGAATTAATTATTTATTTTTTTGTATAGAGAAAAAATTTAATGAACTACAATATTAACCATAAAATACCAACAATTCCGGTTTGAGGGTATTTGTATATGTGGGAAATTGAAGAACAAAAAAAAATAAATAAAAAATAAAATAAATATTCGATTGCATTTAAATTCTTTTATTTAGACATAACATATTTTGATTATATAATATTTGTTTGTATTAAAAATGTAATGAAAAGATTAATATTAATTAAATAAAGAATATTTATATTTCGTTATTTTCGTAAATCCATATTTTAATTTTGTCTAGTGGTTGTCATATTTGTATGAGCAACTGAAACATCTCTTACAAACATATTTGGTGTTAAGAAATTTTTCAATTTATCGGATCCAGTACGTGGTAAACGATCAAATGGATAACCCATTGGTCTACGATCTGGATAAAGTCTATCACGAACACCACAGTATGATACAGCATCATTACATGAACCAACTAAATCTTGATCAACACGATCATCATCATAATTTGAAACCATTACAAATAATTCACAACGTAATCCACTTTCTAAGCCTTTAGGTATTAATAAATGTTGTGGCCATCCGCATCCACAGAATATAAATTCTGATTCTTCTGCTGATCCTTCAGCTGGACGATTTTCATCCAAATTACGGAATGTCCTTTCGAACGGTATTGTAACACTTGATTCATCAGATCGACGACGAACTGTATTTTGTCCAGGACGAACTATTGGACAAAAGTAAAAGATATACAAATTTTAAATTTTTTAAAATTATTTTTTTTTTCTAAATAAATAAAACTCACGAGATACTACGAATTTATCTAGTTCAATCATTAGCAAACGTTGATCACGGAAAAGCATTTCAATTCCTCGTTCATCAGTTTTTGGTCCAAGGAAAATACGAACAGTACCAAAACGATTTGCACTTCCAGCATTATTAATGTTAATTGTGTAAGTAAATGGGTTATGTTGAAGATGAGTCATTCTCACGAAAACATTACCACGAGGTAAGAAATCCATTCCACGCGTTAAATTAATATCAGATTGTTGCCAGAATGTGCTCAACGTATTAGGCTGTCCACCTTGGCTTTCAACTTGCACACCAGTTACTGTAATACCTTGGTAATCAAGCTAAAATTAGGAAGAAAAAAATACCCAAATTACATATTTTTTTAGCAATATTTCTTTTTATATGTCAACCTGTGGTAATGTATATGGTGTTAAAGATTCTTTATGTTCTTGGAATATGTCGTCAACATATGCATGCCATCTATAGAACGCAGGATCTCTCATGGCTGTTGCAGAATCACCTATTACTCCAAATGATTCCAAATGACGATGATCAGGATCGTGTGCGTATGAAATAAAAACATGACCCATGTTATGTAAGTCACCATAAAGTTGTCGATTTGGTGAAAGAATTGATGATTCCATCATATTTCCTAAAGTGTCAATACCGGTATTCTCATCAAGTGTAACTCGATTACCACGTTCCTATTAGAGTTGAAATTTCTCATGAGAATTCTTACATTGAAAAAAAAAGAAGAAAACATTCAAATTGGTAAAATAAATATTATAATTACATCGACAACGAATCCTTGATGAATTGCTTCATAGAAACGATCACGCCATCTTTCAAGATCAGAAACATCCATTTTGATTTGATCTAATTCACGATTTAAATCTGTAATTGGTGTGTTAGCCATACGTGGAGGCCAAGCACGACTTGCAACTAAAGAATCCATTTTTGGAAAATATCCTTCATCAATTGGTTCACGAAGATTGTTGAAACGTTTGACACGTGCTAAGTTATTACTGAATCTTTCTAAATTATACCTAGCCATAATCTAATATGTACAAGAAAAAATCAAATTTTAATTTTTTGACTAAAAAATTGAAAAGGATATAAAAGAAAAAAATAATTTAATTGAAAACTATATCCATACTTGTTCGTGCATATAATAAAAAAGTTCTCCACGTCTATCTTTAGCAACAATTTCTCGTCGAGATGCTTCAAACGGATAAACTAAATGCCAATGCCAATGATGGAGATTTAAGCCAATATCTTCACGGAAATACCATAATCTATGAAATAAATAAACAAAATCTTACTTTTGTATTATTCAAATTAAAATTTAAAGTTTTACTTATGCTCTGGTTCCAAATCTGAAGCTGTATAATCTTTTGGTATAATAATTGGCATTCTTGAACCTTCTGGGACAATTGTTGTTTCTTCACGTAAACGAGAAAAAACTGCTGAATCAACATATTTATCAGGAAATGTTTGTACAAGAGGTGGAATATCTAAATTTTTAGTATCTGGACGATGTAACAATGCGACAGATAAAGCATAATTGAAAAGATATGGATTCAAACGATCTCTAGCATATACAGCGACACTTTGAAGATCATCAATTGATCGAACTCCTGAAATTAGAAATAAAAATAGTCCATAATGAAATTTTGAATATTATTATTTTTATTTATATTTTCTTTGTATCTGATATTTACCCATGAAAATATCGATTAATCTTCCGGCAATTTGACGATGTCTTGGTAAAAATAATGAAAATTGTTCTTGACGTGAAATTTGCATTGGAATCCTTAGATCTGGTATTGTTATATTACGTACTGGTATACGTTGTTCGGCTTTAGCTCCAAAACGTCCTTGAACTTCATTACCAATTGGTCGATAACGATCTGTTAAAAAATTATCTGGGACATCAAACACAGTTTTTATTTCTCCTTTTTCCATAAAAACTGGTTCTTGTGGACGTTCAAAAAGTAAAACAAGATTTTTTTTATCAGCCATTTTATTGTTTTTTTTTAATGTTTTTTTTTTCACTAATTAAAAAAAAATTCTTGAATTTTTTGTTATTCACAAAAAAAATATACTGCAGAAAATTTTCAAATATTTGTTATTTTTCTTCAAATGAAATTTAAAGCTGTTAATTCAACAAATAATTGAAATTCACTAATGTCAAATAAATTTTTGTCATGAACTTATATACTATTGAAAAACTACAAATTTTTTTTTCAAGCTGTTCATTTGAAATTAGAAAAACCACAAATTTTGGACAATTTTAGATAAATTTTTTAATTTTTTTTCCAATTTGAAGTTTTTAAATAGAAACCACAAGTAGTTTAAAAAAAGAAAAACAAATAAAATGATAAAGAAAAAAGGTTTAAAATGTTAATTTATTAAAAATTTGTGAAGATAAAAACAACAAATTTTATTTTCACACACTACATTATCGGAATTATGTAGAAAGATTTTAATTATATTCCAAAATTATTTTTTTATTTTCTCTATGCTGGTGACCTGATTTGAAAAGAATGAAAAACATTCTTTTATTTTTTTAAATTCAATAATATATACATAAGTGACGTATACATACCTATATATGTATATGCATCTGCATTTTCTACAAAACTTGTAAGTCTTTGAGGACATACATATTCAATGTTCTTATTGTTAAATAATTTATTTTTTATTACAATAAAATATAACTAGGTATATAAATTCTATCTAAAATTTCAACAGATTTAATATTTATTTATTTATATTGTTATCTTAAAACATATACATACGTATAATATTCAATTTATACCTGTATATCTTCCGGAGTTTATATTTAAAAATTTTATTAAATTCCACCCTTTATTAAAAAAAAAAATAAATAAATAAAAGATTGTTATGCTTAATTTATTCATAGTATCAAAAACATATATTAATATTAAATATTTCCTTTTTCTTGATACTTTTACTTAATAAATTTCATTCAAAGTTTTTGTTTTAGTATTTTTTTTTTACTTACAAAAAATGTAGTAAAATTCATAAAATATATAAAATACATACATACCTACATATTTTATATTATAAATCGTGGTCAATTTCAAAGAAATTTTACTGTCTAGACCTAAATTAGTGTAAATATTTTATGTATAGAATATAGAATGAATGTATTAGATAATATCACAGATATTTACAAAAAACAAAAAAAAAACAAAAAATTAAAGATATTGGAGAAAAATCAAAAGGAAAAGGAAAAAGTTGCAAAAACAAAACATAAAATAAAAATAAAAAAGGAAACACATTTAATCAAATCAATTTTGATAGTTCATATCTGTTTTTTTTTGTGTGTTTAACAATTTACATATACATATCTTTCTGAGATTGAATACATTATACTTACTTCCTTTACCATAGTATTTTTAGTATTTACGTGTTTGATAGATTCATGTATATTACATATATTATTTGTACTTAACGAAAACGTGGTACACGATATTGTTTTTTTTTTAAACATTTGCATTATTAAGAGCACGTTTTTTGGACAAATTCAATTTTAAAAATATATACATATATTTTCAAATTTTATATTCTGATTTATTTGAAATTTTCATTTTCTATAATTCACTTTTTTTTAAATTTTTGCAATAGAACACAAGTTGAGGACGAAAACAAAAATGAAAAACCATACCAATCAATAATAATTTAGATTAGGATACTTAAAAAAATCATAACGATGAAGAGTTTATGAAAAATTATGATTAATCTCTTTAATTTTTAAACTCTGATTTGTTAATTGCTTCATCTATTTTTATAAATGCTTAAAAATGCCAAATTCAAAGGAATTTCTTCATGAAATATTTCACATATGCATACATATACCAAAAATAGCCACATATGTACGACACTATGTTACTATACAGCTAGCGACATAGAAAAGTGCGGTCTGATAATTTTTATACATTTTCAAAAACAAATGTCCTTTGCGTTTATTTTATGATTCATAATGTTGGGTTTTTTTGCATCTATAATAGGATCTGTCCCTCTGCACCCTATATAAAGTCCCGAAAGATTTATTCTTCATTATTTAGCTAGTAAAATTTGAAGAGTAATTTTTAATATAAAAAAAAGTGAAGTAAAATGAGTGGAAAAAAACAAATGTCAGTTGAGGAAAAAAGTGCGGTTCATACTTTGTATAAGGAAAATATTTCTATAAAAGAAATATCAGGATAGGTAGAGTACGCAGAATCTTCCGTAATGAAATTTTTGAAAAATTTTTAAAATTTAGGGAGTTTGGAGAGGAAAAAAGGTACTGGTGCTAAAAGAAAAAGAGGACCGGGAATTAAAATTTAAAGTATTAAAAACCCCATTTTTTTTTGCTACAAAATTGAAGAGGGAGTAAAAAACTACAAACTATACTAACTTAAGTGTTCGTACAGTTGAAAAAAAATAAAATAAACATGGTTGCAGGTGTAAGAGGCCCGAAGAAAAACCACTCTGAAGTGAGAAAATGAAGGCTAATCGGCTTCAATAGGCTGAAAACCATTAGAAATGGACATTTGATGATTGATCGAGAGTGACTCTCTCCGACAAACACAACTTCAATTTATTTGGACAAGAAGTAAATCAGAGGGCTCGTCGAAAACAAAAAGAAAAATTGGGCCTCATTGCATATTGACAACTGTACAACATTGACCGTGTGTTATGGTTTGTGGGTGTATCACAGACTATGGAGTTTGCCCATTAAAAATAATAGATGGAATAATGAATTAAGAAAAATATGAGAAAATCATCTCAAATTATGTTTTTCCAACATTTGAGGACATGGCTCAATATATAGAGGATTCGATATTTCAGGATGATTCGGTTCCATGTTACAGAACAAAGCTCGTTGGTATTCCTTTGAACTAGAATTCTGAATTATTTTTAAAATTGTTATTTCTACTGCATATAACAAATTAAAAAGAAAATTTCTGGTTATATTCATTGTCCTGGCCAGAAAAAATTCCTGACATGAACATAATGCAGAATTTTTAGGGTTCCACTGACATGAGACTCAATGAAAATAAACCGAAAACAGTAGAAGAATTGAAAAATTCTATATTAAATATTTGATATACTGCTTGTCCTTATTAAATTATATCATTATTATAAAAATCAATTCCGCAGAGAGTCGATGTGGTCATTAAGGCAATAGGAGGAGCTATAAAATGTTAACTTTAATTAAAAACTTCAAAAAAAATGTAAATAATTACAAATAGAAAATTTAGGTTAAGCAAAATAGTTATACGGTTTATGACGATGTTCGAAAAAACGAATCCAGGCAATAAATTTCATTTAAAAATTTAAAAAACAATTTATTCTTCTTTATGTTCTTACAAATTATTACACATTTTTACACATTTATAGGGAAAGGGTTTAGAAAGTAAAAAAAAACAAAATATTTGCAGGTAGACTAGCCTTCTCTTTATTATAGGTTTTACCTCTTACCAGATCAGTCTTATATGTTTCAACATTAAAGATATTCGTTTTCGGTTATAGTGATACATGATACACATGAATTCATATTCATTTGACAATGTGTTTTGTTTTTTATCTGCTTACAATAAAAATTTTAAAGAAAAAGAAAAAAAATTTCTAAAAAAGAGATTCAGTCATATGCGTTTTTTTTATATGGGCTTAATTTGAATAATATTTTTATCAGTCATGTGTTTAACTATTTAACTGAAATTTTTTTTCGTATAAAAAGTATAATTAAAAAGTAAGTTCTCAATTTTTTAATCAAATTTTGTGTCCAATAGTGAAAAATAAAATCGATGTACATATATGGAGAATTCCACGCAAATCGACCACTTTTTTCCTTAAAATTAATATTAATAAAGCTGGTAGAGATAGGTATATATCAATTTTTGGTGTATCTAGTATTAAATTATATACGATATCACGGTGAAGAACAGTATTAAAAACAAAATGTTTGCTACTTATCAGTAGAAATTCGTTTCGCTGTCACACCCGTTACAAAATATGTCACACCCGTTACATTTCTTTTTTTTAATTATGAAAAAAGTATTGCATTGTTCCTCATCAAATTTTTCCAAAAGATTCTTTAAAGTTTCTACAGTATAATTAAAAATAATTTTTAGAATTGTTTATATGAAAATTTTATGATATTCAGTGAAATAGACGAAAATCCGTGAAATTCAAAATCTTCAGCGTCACACCCGTTACGCTACTAAAATGACGATTCTGATTAAGAATATTTGAATTTTTCTGTTTTATCGTAGCCGTCGTTTGCTTTCACTAGAGGGCATATTAGGAACATTCAAGTTTAATCAGAGTGCAATTGCTCTACGAGTTTTCAATATTTAAGAGTCAGCATGTCACACCCGTTACAAAATGGAATTCCCCATATGCATCCAAAAAGTGTAATCCGAGTCGGAATTAACCTGCTACTCTACATCTCAAATATTGTTTTAAATTTCCATTTTCTCCAATTGTAGCAGTAAAGTAGTATAAAAGTAGCGCTAAAAGAGCTTAAAATATGATATTTTTTCTTTAGCGATACTTCTAGTGATACTTTTGTACTAAGTACTTTACTGCTACATTTGAAAAAAATGGAAATTCGAACCATTTTTGAGCTGTAAAGTAAAGCAGGTATATTCCATTGAATGGTAGGAGGTATAGGAGTTTCAAAGTAAAAGGTAAATTTCGATTGGAGAATATATTAACGAAATTTCAACTAGAGATTTCGTTAATGGAACCCTGACGTGACTTGTTATTGCTATTGAAATCCATGGTATTTTGGGGTTTTATTTCTTGTTCTTATTCCTCTTTTATTTTCTTATTACATCATCTTTACTCTAAAAATACTAACTTTCTGATACATACACATATGTATTGTACTATGTATGTACCTGAATTTATTTTTTCAATAAACAGGATGAGTAAAAAGTAAACAATTCTGATTTGTTTTATTTTTTCTTTCATAAAATCAACTTGATATCACTATTCATATGGACACTAATTTATTTTGTTATTGAAAATCCATAATTTGATTTTGTGATAATTATTAATTCATAGTTTTGAATATTCTAAGACTTTTTTTATTTTGAAATAAAAATTTAAAAATATAAAAAATGAAAGTCGGTGAATATTTTTTTGGTCCACCTACGTCTTTCATATAATTGAATAAGAACGAAAAAATAAAAATAAAAATAAAAATATATATGTATATAATTTCTAAGGGTAAATTGTCACGACATTAAATTTCATATCCTTTTTTGTTCAAGTACAGTATATGTTGTACATATACATATATACAAAACCTATACAGCTACATATATATAGTATATGCGTCATATAGAAAAGATATAAGTTTAAGAAAAAAATATTTAAAAAATTTTTTTTTGTTATCGTTATTTTTTTTCTTATAATGTGAAAAGATAAAAAAAAGTTTAAGGACGATGCCTAGAAGCGTTAAATCCAATTAATGATGTTTATGGTCCATGTTTACAAAATTCAGGCTTCTATTTGGATGATTTAATCATGATAGATGGGTGAATATAAAAAAAAAGAAGAAAATAAATATAGATACATATAGATATTATGCACATACGATACAACAAAACTCTTTCATCGTGACGTTCTTATCTTATATAATATAGCATTTCATAACACTTTTTTTATCTGTATTTTTATTTCTTCTAAGATTATTTGATGATTTTTTTGTTTTCTTGAATAAAAGTAAACTTTAGATGAAATATTGTTTTATAAAGATAAAAAAAATAACAATTAGATTTTATTGGTGAAAATTCATGTATTATGTAACTTTTGTGCAAGACAAAATTAATTTGAAAATGAAGTTTTTTGTTTTTTTTTTTGTAATTTATTTTGTATATATGATTTAAAACTGAAACATTTTTGTTTTCAAGTTTTATAAATTTTCTTTCAATTTAATTAGTTTTCTAAGTATGTTGTCTTTGAATAAGAAAAAATATAAATTCAAATGAAAAATTTATCAGAAAGTGTTAAAATATTGATAGTATTTTCATTCAATTATAAGTTCTTATTTAGGTATCAAGTTGTGTGCATGTGTGTATTTTCATTTCATGTAAAATTGATTAAAAAAAAAGTAAAACATACGTTGAATTGATAATACTATAAAATAATGTTTGAATAAACTTTTACATTTGATGTAAGTAGGTACATTAGCATATAGTATACATATGTACATGTATGCATTATAATAAATATACAAATGATGCGTTATAATTTTCATTTCTTCAAATTTATATAAAAGTTATAAAAGTTTATAAGGTGTTTCGAAAAATATTTAAGTTATAAAGATTTAGATAAAGGTTAAACCTGTCAATAAATGGGTAAAGTGAGGATAAGTAACACAGTTATCAGATTAAGTTTCGTGGAATGACATTCACAAAAGTTACTAATGTGAAAGTTATTTCAGATAATACCATTTTATATATTTTCTCTACTTAAAAAGTGACGTAAGTAAATCACCCTGTCATATTTTTGCATTACATATAAGTTTGATATTTTGTCTTTTGATCTATTATGTACAAGTGATCCTATTCATTATTAAGAAGACAGTACTTACTATATGCAATGACAATGTATTCTATAAGTGCTATATGTATGCTATTATTTTACAATATATACAGTATATGAATACATATGTACATACATATGTTCTATACAATAGACTTCTTTAAATAATACCGTTTGAATATTTTATAAAATTCAAAAGTTTTCCATCTACACTTTTTGTATTCACATGATACATAAAATTCATATATTCATCACGTATGTACATATCTACATATGTATATATATATTCATAAATTTAATCTACAAAAGATATTTTATTATTGGTTCATATGTATTCAGTAATATACAATAAAAATTTTATATATGTACACTTTTGTGGATATTATATTAGGTACATACATATATATTGTACATAATGTATGATTTGCCTACAAATTTGATTTTCACAAACATCACACATGATTCAATTGATTCATTTTTTTTGTTATCATTTTCTATAAATTTGTATGATTTGTTCATACTTAAAAATTTATATAAAATTGAAAATTTCTGAAAAGATACATACATATAACCTTTATACATACAACGCATGATACTTTCTTGATATGGCATTTTCAATGTAACACGGTTTATCAATTATAACAATTCTCTCATGACACCGACACGCTGATTGTTTTATTCTAGTATCGTATTATAATTGAAATTCTAGAAAATATAAGAAAAATATGTACGTTAAAATAGATAACAACCAAAGATTCTGGTAAAACTGTTAGAATTCATTTTCAAAAAATTAAAGGAACAAATAAACTGGTCAAGAGTTTTTTACACGTGATTATTAATCCTTCATGAAGTACTGAAAAAATTTCAGAAACACACACAAAAAAAAACAGAAAAGTAAGATTTTAAATTTTATTCTCACTGCATAATAATCTCATAGATCGTTAAATTGTATAAAATATACATTTCCATTTCTTTATAATATATTATACAGGTATGTATATATGCTTCAGAAAAAAAAATGCCTCTGAGGAGTTTTCATTTTCTATAAATTTTTTTTATTTGTATTTTTTGTTTTTGTTGAAAAAAAAAAATAATAATAAAAATTGTTGGAATAAAGCGTGTTAATTAAAATCAAATCAATTGAAATCACTTGGGCAATTGTCATCATATAATAGAAGATATACAGGGTGAATAAAATGAAAAACTAAAAAAAAAATATACATACATACTCATATACATATGTATACGGAAAAGGAAAATTGCGCCCGAGAGAAAAAAAAGAATAAATAATTGTTTTTTTTTTTAGAAAGCAAGCATCAACTAGAAAAGTGTTGTGTATGCAATGAACGAATAAGTACATAGTACATATACTGCCTATATACATATGTATGTATGTATACAATAATATTTTTTTATTTCGTATATAAACTTAGTAGGTATAATTCTGTATATAATATTGTACGTAAATAGTCCGTACATATATAGTATGTACAAATGAAAGTTTTCTTTACTTGTTTTTTGTTTTTTCATTATTATTATTTTTTTTATTTTTGTATTTTGCAAGTTTTGGTTAGTATGTTTCACAGTATTATAGTTGAAAATATACCATAGTTGATACACTTTTTTTTCTTTTACTTCTTATTCTATTTTTTTATATATAGGTATGTACATATATTTTTTAAATGTTTGTAGCATACACAATAAGCCTGGAATACTGAATATATCCCATACGATATGAGGCTGACCGCATTGCAGATAAATTGTGAAAGGATTCTGAGACGTTATAAAGCGTGTATGTTACACAATTGAAAATATGCATATATATAGTGTAGCCTACATAAGGATCGTTCTTGGTACAAAACTATGTTGTTTGCATGAAAAAATAACATATAAGACATATATACATATATTTATAGCATATATATCTAGTACATATGTAATAGTATATTAAAAAAAAAAACAAAGAATAAAAAAAAAATTTTAATGAAAAAAAAATATGTTAAAAAAAAAGAAAAAATATAATAAACCACAATAATGTCTAGTTAGAGTTACAAATCAGAAAATTGTGTGTGTATAGAATATAGATAGATTGAAAGAAGAAATGAAACGATAAAGGATCAGGATATGAGCTTTTTTTTCACTTCTTTTAGTATAAACCTTTCTTTTTATATTTCTTTAAATAAAATAAAATAAAAAAGAACATACGACCATATACTTACATAATATGTATATTATCATGCTGATATCGTTAAGTCTAAATTACATAGGACTATTGCAGCACACTTAAATTTATTGTGTCTATTTTTTTATTTCATTTTTAGTTAAGTATTAATGTAACAACTATATACGAGTATATATGAAAATATGAATGAATATGTATGTAGCTATATATGTATATGTACATATGTATAGTATACAAAGTAAGAATTTTTGTAGGAAAAGTATATTAAAAATTAAAAGAAAAATAATAAAACACGCATAAGATAAAAGATAAAAGGTGCATAAGTTGAAAAAGTTGGGTTTAATGACATCGCTATATACACAACTTTTGCACTACTATATACATATAATACATACATATATGGGAATGATGTATGGATTTAATTTAGGACTGATATTTTTTGGAAGAACTTTAGATACATTGGCATTGACAATGAAAATTTGTATTATATGCAAAATATAAATTTTTTAAATATCATTTTACATTTTATTTATACCTATTTAAAACTGTATACATAGTGTGTTATCAAACATTTTGTATGAATATTTAAATATGCACATATTTTTATAGACCTATACAAGGTGTTAACGGATTATAAGTATCAAAAATTTAATTAGGATTACAAGATATAGAATACAAAATCTGAAATCGCTCGGACTGCTGGAAAAACGGATTTTAGAGTAGTGAGACATCACTTTAATTCCTAAAAGTTGCAATAATATGGAGAACAGACTTAACCTTGAAATACTAACATGGGGTGTACGTACATCCCATTTGATAATACTGAGTTTCTCAGTGAAATGTACGTTTCATTTGCGAGTTTGGATTTTATTTGTCGTCGACAGATGATTGTCAGGACTCAGGTAATAGGTTTGTTAAACTGAGAATGATTATTTGAGCCAACTGGAAAAATAAATTTTTTCTCAGTTGGCTCACTTAAGGTTATGTAGAAAAAGAGAACGAAAATTATGAAATCAGCTGATATCATATGTTTACGTACAGTATAGTAAGAAACTTTCACCACAGAGCAGATACATAGAATACATTGTCATTGCTTTCACTATGATATCAGAATATGTAAAACAAAGAAGTGTTTTGTCGATTGTGCAACTGTAACCTTTTATTAATTTGAGTTGAGACGTTCCATTTGTCATATTTTTTCTCACTTAAAGAAGAAGAAGACAAACTGAAACCAAATATGGTTTAACTGAGAATTATCAAATACTTAAAACAAATGGAACACAGCTATAATGTTACACCCGTTACAATGGAATTCCCCATATTTATTTATTTTTCTTGAAAGTATCATGAATAATTGAGTTAAATTTCAATAACAATTTAATATACAAAATCATATTTACTATATTTTTTTGTTAATTCTTTCCTTCGATTTTATATGATATTTTACACACACACATTTATTTGTTATAAAACATTAATGACGTAAGCTAAATTCTATGGACAACTTATACAAAATATATGTATACATACATATGTATATGTATAATTTTTAATGCCCGGAAATGAAGTGATAACATATAAACAATTATGAAAGCCGCAAAATTTTATATTACATAATTTTGTGTGTATGTTACACATTACAATAAATTTTTTATTTTAATATGTGAAATAAAATTAAAATAATTATTTAAATAGAACTTATATTAATGTACATACATACTTTCTTTATCAATTTTGTGGTTTTTTCAGTAATATGGTTTCTTAATTTAATATAAACACATACATATAATTACATTTGATAATAATATATGTACTTAATTTAAAATAAAATTAAATTGTGGTAAATTTTTAATGAAACTAATAATACACATCATATTTATTTCTTTTTTTTTATTTTGTTGGAAAAAAATAAGAATAATGTGATATGTTCATTTATTATTGTTGAATAAATTTTAAAGCTGCAATTTTTAATTATGATAAATGAACTCAATTTTTATTTAACATATTTTTAGATTTCATAAATTTTATATTAAAAAACAAAAGCTACTTGAACAAAAAATTTCAATTCGAATGTAAAACTTAATTAAAAGTCTCCATTGCATATAACGAAAGAAAAATAGTTTTCTCAAAACAAAAAAAAATCACACAAAAAAAAAAAACGGAAAAAGAGTACATACCTTAAAAAATTTTGATTTTATTGAATATATCAAAAAATTATTCTTAAAATAAAATTAAATGTAATCATAATTTATTCTCATTTTCAATTACTTTGATTTGATTTTAAATTTAATTTGACTATTTTTGAGAAACATATAAGTCTTGATTAGTGAGATTTTCGAAAATTCTCTTTATTTGAGAACAGAAGATTTTATTCTGCAATTATATAGAAAAAGTTTTAAAGAATAATACCGCTTATACTGGAAAGATACTTTAAGGATAAATCTAAAAGATTACATTTTTCAATACAAAAATTTATACTTTGCTTCAACTTTTAAGTTTTAATGTTTTTCAGATTAAGTGTAAAACTTTTCAATTATCTCTCATTTTATCTTTATTCATTCGGAATGTGTCCTTTTAAATTACTTTTTTATTTTTAATAAATATAAAAGGTTGAATATAAAATATCATTAAATATTTAATTTTTCAACCAACAATTAAATTTGTTGAAGTATTCATAATTCTCAATAGATTTATACACAATTTGTCACAAAGTTATAGATTGTTTTAATATGATTTATTTATTATGTTAGATTATTCTTATTCATTATTTAAAATACAAATTTTTTCTTAATTTTTTTAGAATAAAATACTTTGAAATACTCGAAAAATAACTGCATATTTAAAAAATATATATGTATGTATGTATGTACATATATTCTTTTTTTATTCAACAATTTGTTCTTGCGGAGCGAAAGTTTCATAAATAAATTTTTTTTTAAAAAGTATGAAATTATGAAATACATACATACATATACGTATATGCAATATTCTTAATAAATATCTTTTTTTTTTTTAAATATCTTTTTCTTGTAAAAAAAGTACAAAGAATACAACATTATGTCATTTAAAAAAAAATGGTGTATATTTTGTAAGCTATCAAAAATGTCAAAAACGTACTCATTTAAAAAAAAATAATAATAAAAATAAATAATTAAAAAATATAACGAATAATTTTAATCAAATTTTTTTTGTAATGCGATAAACAGATTTTACTGTAGCTAAAAAATTAAAAATTATATTAAATCGTGTGTATACATGTACTTGTATTAAAATTTACATTTATGTTCATTTTTTTTTTTTTTTTTGTAAGTAAGTATGTACATATAAATAATATTTTATAATATCCTCAGGCAATATTTTTTTTTTTTAAATCTACATACCACGTATATCCTTCGTTTTCATTCGTACATGTACATTTATGTACATATGTACATATTATAATATAATTTGAAAAATTAAAGTTATAATAGATTACTTTTTCATATAGAATCTGTAAATATCATAATAAAAATATGATGTACACATACAAAAAAAAGATTTTAATGTACCATTAAATTTTTTTTTTTTTAAATAGATATATCAAAAAAATATGACAAACTGAGAATAAAATTGATTTTTGTTTCTTTTTATTTATTCATTTTTTACTTTAATATGTGCATATATGTAAATTCGTTTTTGCTACCTCAAAAGCTTATAATTTATTATCACACTTTGTTTTATGTCATAAGTAAAAATTTATTAATTGAGTCTTTTAGTTTTATAATTTTAAAGTGATGTAGGTGAAAAATAAATTGAATTGAATAATTTATCGATAAAGGTTGACATGTACTTTGAACTTAGATAATATTATCATGTTGATCCGAGGCTGCGATCCTTCATATCTGGTGGGCTTCTCCTATCCTGGAAACCAACATGGTAGCTCTGCCCCATGTAAATAAAGAAACTATATTGTCAATCAATAAGATCTGTTGGAAGGGTTGTGTATGCACGATCTTTAATGGTACTCCACTTGGAATAATTTAAATTTATCCTTTTTTTTTTTTTTTTTTTTTTTTTTCATTCTTTATATGTATACATATAATAACTTGTATTTTTATGTGTTATAGAATCCATATATTGTACGATATAAGTTTTGTGTATACTTAAATAGTACACGTCATATACAGAATTATATGAAAAATAGTTAATAAATGAAAGATTTTCTTGAAATTTTTCTTAATCTTGTTAGAATTGTTAAAAAACAAAAAAATTTTCTTTCTCAATAAGATGAACTACATACGTATTATATTAAATATGTATTTATATACATATATGTATGTATGTATAGGGAATAATCGTAAATCATACTTTAATTAAATGAATAGTTCAGGAAAATGTATATATATACGTACATACATATATAGCTATTTACTTATTATATTACTTACATATACATACATAAATACATATATTGTACATATGTAATATATATATATATATATAAGAAAAAGAACATTTGTAATAATAAATCATTATATTAAAAAGAATATAAAGAAAAAAAAAACAACATAACATTGTTCAATGTTATAAAATATCTTATTTTCTTCTTTTATTTCCTTATCGTCCTTTTTCAATTAGGAATCTTTTCAAAATAAATTTTCCGTGAAAGTATAAAGTTTTTTTTGTTTGGAATTATTTGTATTATAAAGTAAAACGAAAAACGAAAAAATTAAGTGAGAGAAACAAAAATAATGCTTACTTTTTTTTCCATTCTTGTAAAAAGTGTAACAAAGTATTTATTTTTTTATACATAAAGTGAGTGTATTAAAATAAAAAATCTTGTTTAAAATTATATTTTGGTAAAAATTTGTAAAATTGGTAAAAGTTTTGTAATTCTTAAATCGATACTTATAACTTAAAAAAGATTAATGAACACTGTTGTTAAATTATTAGAAGAAGTTTTTTTTTTTTCTTTTTAATTTTGTAAAAAAACAGAATTTCATTGGATCGGTATTTTTTTTTTATACCATATTTATTAAAGTATAAATTTTATAGAAAAATTATCAAGTGTTCAGTTATTTATACATATTGTTTATTTCATTTTTTCTTTATGAACAACTGAACTTGTTGCTAAACATAATATTAAGTTTATACATAAAAATAATCAATTTTCAATTTAAAAACACTCGTTTCAAATATATTGAAATATTTAATATACATACATACATAGATACACATTCTCCTCTTGTGTGTATTTTCCTGTATCCTATTTTGTTTAAATTAATTTTATAGGACATGTTACAACCAATTATTTATTATTCAAAGTATCGTTATCATTTTATTTTGTACTTATTGTGCTGTAGAGCGTAAAAATTAAAGTGGCTCTTGAAAATTATACGGAATCGAATTTTCTCATTTTATTTAATCGACTGATATACGTATATGTATATATTTTTTCAATTTTTAAAAATAAAAAGAGGGCTCAAAACTGAAATATTTAACCTATTTAACAATAATTATTGTTTTCCATGTTGTTTTTTTTTTCTATAAAACAATAAAAATAAATTTATGTATTCAAAAAAAAGTTTATTTCTTCTTAAATCCATTTCAATCGAGTAACAGGTAAAATTTTAAGGAATGAAAAAAAAAAAAAAAAATAAAAAAAAAAAAATATTTTTTGTCTTTTTTTTTTATACTTTTGGAACATGGCCAGTAATAGTTTAACATTGAAAAATTTAATAAAAACATTTTTCAAGTTATCATCAATAAATATTCGTCTATATGCAATAGATATACATATTCAAAATACATATATGTATATGTACTCGTATATTGTACATAAAAAATATTTATGTATTTATGTGTATTCATATCAATATAATAATAATAATATTTAAATAATATATACATATAATTGAATACTTTCACTAAACATGGTCATAAAATGTTTTTAAATGCAGATTTATGGGGTTTGTTTTATTTACATACTATCTAGGTAGTATATCATGAATATTGTAGAAGTCCAAAATATCAATGAAATTTTTTGTAAACAAAAAATAAAGAGAAAGGTGTGAAAATTATTTTTTATTACCGTACTTAATATTAAATAAATTTTATAAAATACATATGATATCTGTATAGAATATCAGTATTTTCAATTTCATGAAAATTAAATAATTTTTGATTTTTTATTTGTTTTTGTTAATAATAATGAATCAATTTAGAAAAGTTTTTAGTAAACAAAAATTATAATTTTACGTATCCTTTTATTTTTATTTTTTTAATTTTTTTTTTCATCATGGTTTTACAAATTAAATGACTTGTAATTTGGAGAAAAAACCACAAAAAAAAAGGAAAAATTGTTAATGTAAATTTTGTTTTGTTTTCTTTTCAGTTAATTAATATTTTTTAATGTATGAAAATTTTTCGTGGTTTTTTAAGGACATACATTTTTTTTTCAACATTTAAATAAAGTTGAATAATTAGAAAATTATATATTTCATATTTTATATTTCGAATATCCTGTCTGAAGATATTTTGATTTGGTTACAATTTTTACTTAAATTTGAAAAAAAAAGTCCAGATTTTTATTTCTTTTGTAAGAATCAAATAAGTACGAACATTTAGTTTTACATGAATAAAATAAATAAAAACAAAATATTATTATGTTTTTATTTTATTTTTTTGTTTTTTATTCAAAAAAAAAAAAAATATATATACATATATACCTACGTATATATATTTTTAAAATATTAATAATTTTTTTCATTTATATTTTTTTTAAATTTATTTTTTTTTTTCAGTGGCTTCAGTATATTATGAATGCTGGCTGACACAAAAACGTAAAATTAACTATGTCATGAAAAAATATAATAATACATACATATATGCATGTATATTATCGAAAACAAACTGATAAGAGAAATAACAACGTACATATTACACAGAATTATATTATTCAAATTAAAAAAAAAAGTGTTTTTTTCCCCTAAGCTTTTGTATAATTCAACAATTTAGCTATACTTTTTGCTCAAATAAAATAATATTTTCAATTTTTGTTTTTCTTTTCATTTCTAACCAAAAATTATTTTATTTGAAGTGTTTTATTTTTAATTGTATTTTTTATTGGTACGAACCTTTTGAAAAAAAAAATATATATGTATGTATTTTTATTTTCTGTTAAAATTATGAAGTACGTATAAAAAAAAAATTGAAAAAAGTTAAATTAGTTTTGAATTGTTTTATACTTTAAAAATTGATCTGAAATACAAAATTCATGTTTAAATTAAAAAAGAAATTAAAAAAAATATATGAATCGTGAAGTTTTTCAAGTGGAAAAAAAAACTTAATAAAATCAAAATAAAATATTTGAATTATTTGTAATTTTATTGAAATTCAAAATATTTAACAAAATTTGTTGTTGTTTTTTTTTTTGTAAAATTTTTTTTAAAAAATTCTAAAAAGCAGCTTTTTTTTTACGGAACTAACTCGCGGTCAAGGTAAAATTTCATAAGAATATTTTTTTTAAAAATGATAACCTCTTTTTCTTTTTAAATAATAAGATTTTTAGCTTCACAAAAACACATTCCAAATTTTTTTTTTACATTAAATTTTTTTTTTGATATTTTTGAATATGTGAATTCTCAACATGAAATGTAGTTTATTTTAATGTGTATCAAAATTTTAGTGATATCAAATATTTTGTAATCAAAATAATTTTACGTCATTGGATTTTTTTTGATGTTTTTATTGTGTTATCAAGCAAAAATTTTTTTTTTCGTTTGAAATATGATATTTTTTTAAAATTCTTATTTTTTTTTAGTCTAGTGTTTTTGTTGTTGTTGTTGTTTTTTTTTAAATACTCAGTATACACTTTTTTTTCTAGAATTCAATGCTATCTTTATCCAACAATGTCACTGTAATCTTAAATTTGTATAATTTTTTATTAACAATTAAAAAAAAGGAAAAAAAAATGTTTAACTTTTATTCATTTCGATTTAAGTTTTGTATTTATTTGGAAATATTTTATAACGTATTTTAAAAGCCGCAACAACAATATTCGGCTATTGAATTGTAATTTTAACAGAAAAAAAAGTATATGTTTAAAAATTTAATTATATCATCGTATACGTGTAAATTGTTCAAAATTATAATTTTTTTTTTTATAAATACAAAAAAAAGGTTAATTAAAAATAATTAAATTTTGTTGTTTTTGTTTTTTTATTCTTTTATTTTAGAAATATATATAGATTGTCGTTATGAAACAAATTACATATTTACTGTTATTTTATAATATCGTCTTTTTATTTCATTTAAGTGTAAGTTTGTTTATTTATAAATTTTTATTATGTTCACTAATTAATTTACAAGACATAAATTCTCATTAGCTACTGTACATTCTTTTTTATTTTTAAATTTTTGAATTTAAAAATTTAAATATAGAATGCAACTATTAGAAGACCATCATCAGGTTCTGGACGTTATCAAACAAATTCACCAATATTAAATCCAGAAAATGAAGAAAATGAAGCAAATCATATATTACAATTAGCTGAAGCAACAGCACAAAAATATTACTTGAAATTACGTTCACAATTTTTATCACATTCATCATATTATGATAACAATGAAAATTCTGAACGTGAATTTCGTGAATTTAAATCACAATTAGCATTAAATTTAAGTCGTTTCAATTATGAAAATTTAAAACATAAAAAACGTCAAGTTGAACGTTTATCAAAATTACAATTAGAAGGTTTACCATCAAATCAATATGATAGTGCTAAAAATTTATTAAAACATATGCAATCATTATCAACACAAGATAATGTTAATTCAATTGATCATACAACAAAACTTTCATATCAACAATCGATATTAAGAAAAATTCAAACAAGTACAGATCCTGATGAATTGTTATATTATTGGATTGAATGGAGGAATACAATTGGTGAGGATGTTAGAAGAAGTTTAATAGAATATAAAAAATATTATCGTAATGCAGCAACATTAAATGGTAAATAAAATTTGTAAATTTTTTAATATATGTATTTATTTAATTTAATCATTTTTATTTAAAGGGCATATAACACCGTCAAAAACATGGTATCTTTATTATGAAGATGATAATTTATTATCAGAATTAACAAGAGTTATGGAAGAATTAATGCCATTATACAAAGAATTACATGCATATATAAGACGTTCAATAAAAGAAAGATATGATAATAAAGTACCATATCATGGACCAATACCACATCATTTTATGGAACAAATTATGGAACAGGATTGGTATTCAAAAAGTGTATTTTCAGTACCATATCCTCATAGTACATTACCAGATGTTAATCAAGCACTTAATGTTAAATTAATCAATTCAACGGGTTTATTAGCGGCAACAATATGGTTTTATGAGACAGGACTTCAATTATCACCATTTCCAGAGTAATTACATATTATATTTATTAAAAATTATTTATGATTTATTATTATTTTTTTTTCTTTCTGAAATTATAGTGAGTTTCATAGAACATATGCAATACCATTAAGTGAACATGAAGCTGGTATTGAATGTAAATCAATACCAAAAAAATTTCCACCAGATTATGGTATAAAATATTGCCCAAAATTAGGTTTTAAAAAATTTTTACAAATGCATCAAGCTGTTGCTAAATTAGAATACTACAAAGAAAGTATTAATTTACCACTTGGTTTAAATGATGAAGCATGTCCTGGTTTTGGAGATGCAATTGGTGAAGCAGCAGTTATTGCTGCTGGTAGTTTACGACATTTAGATAAATTAAAAGTTGTTGAACATCATATGTATACTACAGAAATGAAAATGAATCGATTATTTAGAATGGTAAATTACAAAAATAACTAAGAAAAATATTTATATGATTTTTTTTAATTATAATTTCTTTTCCGTTTTTGTTGTGTGTTTAATTCTACACAGGCTGTACATACATTATTTTCTGTATATCAATATTTTGTTAATGAGAAATTTTGGGTTGATTTTTTGGATGGAAAAATAACTGAAGAGAACATGAATTGTGAATATTGGAAATTACAACAAGAATGGGCTGGAGTATCACCACCAGAAGAAAGAAATGAAAATACGTTCGATGCTAGTTATAAATTTTATAAAGGAATATCTGATGAGAAATCATCAACAAGGTAAAATAAAAGAAATTAAGTTGAATAATTTTTTAAAATTTCACAATACATAATTGAATTTTCTATAAATAAAAAATAATTATAAAATTTCCTATATACGAATTGAATGATAGATTTTTTATTTTAGACATCAATTTATCGTATATAGAATAAATAAATCAAAAAATATTACCGTTAAAAAGTAATTAATTCTAAAATTTCTGATTTAATTTTACCAAAAATATGGATTTACTCGTAGTTACTTTTTACAGAAACTAATGATTTAATTAAAAATTAAAAATATTATAAAATGTATATTTTTTTTAATATATTTCTCGTATCTATTTTCAAAATTTCTTAGAAATTTGATATCAGAAATCTTAGGATATCAATTTTATAAAGCATTTTGTAAAGAACAAGAACAGTATGACCCAAATAATGATGATCTAGAGAAAACATTAAGTACATGTGACTTTTTTGGAAAACCAGATGTTGGAAAAAAAATGGGGTAATGTTTATACTTTATTTTTTATTTTTTATTTATTTTAAAATTTTATTTATTTTATTCAAAGTGATATGATGTCAAAAGGATCAACACAACATTGGCGTGATGTCATGGAAATTTTAACACATACTCGAGGTTTAGATGCTAGTGCAATGTTTGAATATTATGCTCCACTTTATAATTGGCTCAGACAGGATAATAAAAAACATCATGTACGTCCTGGCTGGGATAAAAAAGATTGTAAGTTTTTATTATTTTATTTTTCAAATATATAAATAATTTATTTTTTTATGTTTTTCTTATTTATCCATTTTTTCTTCTAGTATGTGAATAAAAAAGGCAATAAAAAATTTGAATATATTTTATAGAATATCACTTTGTTTTCCAGATAAATTTAGAAAATAAAAATGTACAAAAAAATAAAATTTTTAAGATTTTTTTATCAGTTTATGAATTTATGAGACAAAATTAATTAAATTTAATATATCAAAATCTTGTTTATACCAATATGTAACAATAAAATTGTAATATACAATATTTTCAATATCAATGTATGTAGATTGTCATTATTTTCTATTATCAATTTAATACCAGCTTTTTTCCAATTTTGCGAATTTACACAGATAATATATTCTACACTATACAAACAAATATCAGTACCAACCGTCATACGAATAAATTTGTTCTCAACCAACGAATTTAGTGGCTCGAATTCCACTTAAAACCGTAGGTGCATGTATAGCAGCAAAACATTCTAGGAGACTCTTGAGTAAGCTCTGGCTCGACTTAAACTGTATTGCTATTGAAGAAGAAGAAGAAAAATCTATTCTATATAATCTTCTAAAATTGTCTTTTTATTGTATTGTATACTGAAACACGGATCAAAGTTCTAGTTGATTCAACAAACTAAGTGGGATTTTTGACACCACTCCAGCTAACGTGTCCCTATTTTTTTGTCTACTATTGTCCTAAATCTTAAATCTACATGATTTTATGCATTTTGACGTAGAAAAAAATAATACTAAATGACTCGTCTATTGAAGATTAAGAATAAATGCATTCTTCAAAAATTCTTATAAAGTTAAGAATTTATGAGATGAGGTATAAATGAAAATAGAACTTCATTATGAAAGTTTCTCAATTACCACATTAAAAATAAAAGAACTCACATATTACTTTTTTTAATTTGTTTTTTTTTTATTACAAAATTTATTTAAAACATTTTGAATTATACAGAAAAAGTAATTATCATCAAAATTGATAAAATAATTCAACGTATGGAATCAATTTTCCATTTTTTTAATCTTCTTTATATTGGCAATCTAAAAACACAAAAAAAAAAATATCACAATAAAAATCATAAATAAATAAATTATTGAAAAATATAATAAATAAAATAATACTCACTATTTGATGGCTCCCAACCAACATGAACATTGTTTTTCTTATTTTCATTTTCGATATAAACACGTAATGGCTCAAAATATTCAAGTATTGAATTTGAATCAACTTCATCTTTCAATGTTATCTCAGAAAATATTTTATACCATGGTATACTTGCTCCAGTTTTCATTACTTTTCTAAAAAAATAAAAAATAAAAAAAATATACTCCTAATTTTTTTCATTTATTTTGATTTTTTTCCTTTTCATACTTTAACAATTGTCCAGCATCTTTACTGCCCGAAAAATCACAATTATTTAATGGACTTGTTTTTGATCCTTTCTCATATTTTCCACTTACTTTACAAAGTGTTTCATAAATATTAAATGCTGCGAAACGTGCAACAGTTTCTCTGGAAAAAGAAGAAAATGTAATTAAATATTATTTTCTAAGATGAAAAAAAAAACATTAATTTTATATTTACTCAAAATCAGTATCACGGAAACCATTCTGTTCAGATGCAATATAATCGAAATTTTCGTTGTATGTTTTACCAACTGATTGTACACCCAAATATTTCTCAAGTAATTTCCAATATTCACAATTTGAATTTGTTGTATTGTAATTACCATCTAGTATATTATAAAAATATTCTGTTTCACCAAAATCTTGTAAAATACCAACAATTATTTTGAATGCCTATACAAAAAAGAAGAAAAAAAACATATTTTACATTTTCCCTGGCATACTTTGTATTTTTGTATTAAAAAATAAAAATAAAAAAAATTCTGCAATTACCAGTAAATAAAGTCTGTTCAAAAGTAATTCATCATTTGTATGATCATCCTCCATAAGACCAAGTTTTTTCATGTGTGCTGGTGTTGATACAGAAAATTTCATTGATTTTTCTAATGCTTGTTCAAATGCTGGAGGGAATAATTTTCTATAAATGAATGGTAAATCTTTACCAGCTCTATATTGTTGTACAATTAACATTTGTGCATGTGTATTATAGAAATTTCTAAAATTAATTTCATCACAATAAGAAAATGTTAATGAACCTTTAGCTAAATAGCTTCTTGCTTTTGGTTCACATGAATTTGATTCTTCAGCTTCATCATCTCGTCGAATAAATTCTTTCCATTCTTTTCTATATAAAAAAAAAAAGAAAGGGAAAAAACTTTAAAAAATAATTGAAATTAATGTACAATTTTCTTTTTTCAATCAAATTCAATCTAAAACAATAAAAATTGAATATAAAATAATTTTTTATACGTTAATGCTGAAGGTATATCCATTGATTTAAAGAATTCATCAGCTTGTTCAATTAATATTTGTGGTGTATAATTTTTTGCATACATTGCATCATCATATTTTGGTATTGGTGATGATGGGAATGGATAATCTAAATAATCATCACCAGCTGCTGAGAATGCATAATAACGTAATAGAAAATTAAATGGTATTGGTCCTTTTTCTGGTATTATATCTTTATTATTATTATCTAATTTTCCACGTAAATGATGACGTATATATGCATGAAATTGTTCATAGAATGGTTTTAATTCAATAACAAGTTTTTTTACTTTTTCAAATATATCCTTATCTTCATATTCAGATAAAATTAATTGTGATGGCTTTTCAAAACCTTTACAAAAGATGAATACAAAAAAAAAAACAAAAAAAGTTTTATTTAATTAATAATTCAAGAAACTAAAAAGAAAAAAATATATATTTATATATTGTACTTACCATTCTTTGCAGCAATTTTACGATACAATTCAATATATTTATTAAATTTTTCACGTCTATTTATTCCAACTTTTTTCATAAATTCATCCCAATACCATTTTATTTGTTCTGGTTCATCACTTAATATCATACCAACTGCAATATTTTCAAATGGTAAATTACAATTTTGTTGTTGTTGCTTTTGTTGTTCTTCTTCAGATGATGATGATAATGATATATCATTGTTAGCATCATATGAACAAAATTTAGTATCTTTTAAAAAATTTTTAGATTCTTCTTGTAAATCTTTAAATTCTTGTCTTTCACGTGCATCCAATACTCTTTCATCTCTTGATATTAATAATAATATTTGTCTAGATAAATCTTTATTTTTGAATTTTTCATATTGAAAATCTTTGAAATTATCTGTTAAACTATTAAAAAATTCAATAACTTCTTCATTATCATATTCTAATGAGATTGTTTCAACTAATGATAATTTTGCTTTATCTTTAAAATTATTCTCATAAACCCATTGTAAATTTTTTTCCAATGTTGGTGTTATTTCTTTTAAATATTTTTCAGCTTCAGCTTCTTGTTCTTCAATTGTTACATTACTTGTTAAAACGTTTGTAAACTATTTTTTTTTTAAATAAATAAATAAATTTAGAAATAGAAAAAGGAATGAATATTAAGATTTAAGATTTTTGATGTTTTTTATTAAATAAGAACTACGAAACAAAATAATTACCGTTAATGTAAGAAGAAAAATAATATTTGAAGTTAACATTTTGTTTTTAACAGTCTGAAAAATGAAGAGAAAAAAATATTGAAATATGTTTTTACGAAAAAATTCAAGTTAAAAATCGCTTTTAAAACAATTAAAGGATTCATTTCACGTTTCAGTTTGTCGTAAACTTCATAGATTTTGCAGTTTTTCAGTTGTCGTAGTTCATTTCCATACGTTTGCAAATTACGAAAGTTTTGAAATATTGCGAAAGTAAAATGCTTCGCAGTTTCTAACTTTTTTCTTTTGTAGTTTCGTAGTAGTTTTTATTTTACAGTTATATAGATATGAAGTAGGACACATTTTTTATAACAAAATGACAGACAACTACGAAAATGTGAACTACGAAGAAATTTGAAATGGTCGTTCATGTCAACTGAACTACGAAAATTCAAAATTGAAAAATTACGACGAAATGAATGAAGTACAATAAATCCCCTTGGTTTTTTATTTTTAAATTTTTTTGTTGTTGATTATTTTCCCTGTTTAATTAAATTTTAACAAAATTTCGAACAATTAAAGTTTCACTCCTGAAAAAAAATCAAAACAAAACATTTTTACATATTTCCGTTAATATTTACATACATATTTAAGTATGTATGTAGGTATGTATTTTTTTTCGACATGAATTCTTATCAAAATGTTTTTTTTAATTTTTTTTTAAATGAATAGGAAGCTTTTTGCAATTTTCTGAATAACAAAAAAAAAATGAAAAAAAATAGAAAAAAAAAATACTTGTAGAAAAAATTTAATTTATAAAAACACAAATTTACTTAATATTTCAATATTTTGCTTATTAGTTTGTAAATTTTTTCATAAATAAAACTTACATTTATTCTATTTGTTTTTTGTTTGCAGTTTCTCGTACTAAATAATTTAACGATTCCACCTCTGTTCACATAATATCAAAATTTTCTAATTCTACAAACCTCTTATAAGTTTATGATTATAAATTTACAATAATGTGTGTCTTATCTGCACAATAATATTATAAAATGTACGTTTTTTTACTTACTTATTTTTATTTTTATTTTCTATGATTTTTGTTATATTGATCGGTACTTATACAATTACATATTTGTAAATACATATGTAAACACTTTGTAGGTGTTCTATATGGATTTGAAAAAAAAAATAAATAAATAAATATATGACACAAAAAATAAATTTAGAAATTCGACAAAAAAAAAATAACAATAAAGCAAATTTTTCGCGTTTTTTGTTTTTTTTTTTAAATTTACCAAAAGGTCAAAACCTCATTTTCTGTTTTTAATGATAAGATATATGTATGTATTATAGTATATGCGATTTTAAATAAATTGTTTTTTTTTTTTTTTTTTTTGAAAATTGTTTTTTTTTTCGTAATCTAAAGAAAGACAAATGACAATATTAAGAAGAAAAAAAAGCATAATTAAAAAATTCGTGTGTACAAAAGAAAATTATGTGCTTAATTGATTAAAAAAGGAAAAACAAACAAAAAAGGTTAGGGAATGTTACACGTGTTTAGATTATAAAATGAAACTTATGATAATAACTTTAAAAAAAATATATACTTTCTCCTTTATTTCTTCCAATTTCCAAAATAATACCAATTTTTTTCCCCTTTATAGATACATATATAGATATACATAAAAGTATGCATTTGATAATAAATATTTCTCATATATTATGTAGATTAGATATATTTTATTATGTTTTCAAAAATTTTATTCGATGTATCTTTCTTTTATCATTGAAATATATCAGGTTTTTTTTTGTTAAAAAGATTTTAATGAAATTTATTCTCCTGGAAAATAAAACTTGTATAAAAGCTCATTTTATATTAAAATTAATTTTTTTAAAGCAATTTTTTTTTCCTAAAATAATTTTTATGCATTTTGGAAAAAAAAAACTAAATCCTGTGATCAAATTCATGTAATACTTTTTTTCCAGCAATATTGTTCCTTATTTTTTTTTTAAATTTACAAAAAAGTTCGAGGTACAAGTATTTTTCTAAAAAAACAAACTAAGTATTATAACATCCTTTTTATCCGAATTGTTTTTTTTCAACTGAATTGTTGAAGCTATAGAAGCTATAATATAAAAGCTTTTCTATTAATTTTATTTATTCCATATTGTTTACAATAAATATCAGAAATATTAAGTACCTGTTATAAGGTACGAAAATTCAAAGGATACTTTTTTCAATAGAAAAATATATAGAAATTAGTACATACTATATGCAATATAGTTATGTAAATATATTAATATTCTTGAGTCAGAATCTATTTAAAAAAAAAAGGTAATACATAATTATCATCAAAATATGGCATGTATTTGGAAATGATAATAAATTTTCAAATCAAAAAATACCACGTTTGTGCGTTCATTAAATGATTGAAGAATTCGTGTAATCTTAATTAACTTCACATATGTATGTATTATAAGTATGTGTTTTTTTTTCTTCATAATGTTATATAATATTTTTATTTAAAGGTTATCAAAATATTTAATTACCATGAATTTGAAAATTTATTTTTGTGTTTTTTTTTTGCCTTTTCAAATAAATACACATGTGTACATATACATATTGAATTCTGTATTTTTATAACCGGCAATTTTTGAATTTTCAGATATTTTTTTTTCTCTTAACAATTAAAAATAAATATTTGTTAGAGCTAAAATAATGTGTAAATTTTTTTGGATAAATTGAGAGAAAATGAGCTAAAAAATACATTTTTTTGAGTTAGGATAAGATGCAATTGCAGTGATGATGATAATTCTAGAATTTTGAATATCTATTTTAAAAAAAAAAAAAAAAAAAAAAAAAAAAAAAACTGGTACTGGCATTTTTTTCTTATTAACATTGTTTTTTTTTTTTTTTAAATAGCTGCAAAAAATTAAAGCTTATTATCAATTTTGTTAAACATTAAGTAAAACAAAAATTCAGAGATATGCATATGTCCATATACTGTTTATATACATACATATGTATGTTTGTTTAATATATTATACTTTATGGTTACTTAAAATTTTTTTTTTTTATTCGATACATGACCTTCCCATATGTGATTTTTTGTAAGTGTATCAAAATGTTATAATGAATAAAAAAAAGTAATTGTATACAAAACAATGTTTGTTGGCTAATCAAAAATTTTAAAATAAAATTTTCATTTGCCGTGGACAATAAAATCAGAAAAAAATATGTCTTATCAACAAAAAAAAATTCATCAAAAATATTAACACATACAAGAAATCTGTATACATAACTGTATATATGTACATAAATATATATAAAAGTAAAAAAAAAAGTATACACATGTTTTGCTCATTAATAAAAATTTGTCAATTTTCATCAAAAGGGAACTATTTCATATAATAAGAATTTAATATAAAAGGAGTGACCATTTAATTGAGAACATTTCATAATTCGAACAAAAATCGAAAAAATTAATATTGGTTTTTTTTTTTGCCATTAAATATTGAATATTGAATACCGGTTTAAAAAATAAATAAAAATTAATTTTTTTTTAAAAAGTTTTCTTGTTGAAATTTTCATTAGAACAAAATGATTTTACGGCATTTTTCAATACTTTTGTTAATAATTTTCACAGTAAGTATATAACCAAAGTTTTAATTAATTTTTTTAATACAAATTTATTAGTTTTTTTGTTCTGAATAAAATTCATTTTTTTTCTAAATAAAAAAAAAAAAAAAAAAGATTACATCAATATTTGCTGCTTCAAAACCAATACTTGAAGAAGAAGCAAAATTATTTTTGAGAGATTCTAATCAAAAAATTTATAAAGCATTTGAAGATTTAGAAGATTATCAATTTGATTCACCTATTGATGATGCAGAAGAAATATTTAACCGTAAAGTGAATGCATATAAAATAATTGAAGATGTTGTTAAACAAGTTAAAAATTATCCATATGAACAATTTCATGATGAACAATTAAAACGTGAAATTCATATACTTAAAAATAGTATTGGACTTTATGTATTAGATGAAGATTCATTAGAAAATGTTGAAAAATCATTACAAAATTTAAAACATATGGCAGTTGATTCAAATATATGTGAATATAATAAACCAAATTTATGTAATATGAAATATTTACCAAATGTACGTCATATTTATTCTGAATCACATGATCCTAATGAATTACAACATTACTGGATTCAATGGAGAAATCATAATAGTAGAGATCCTGCAAGATATTTTAATACATTTATTGAAGCATTTGTAAATGCATCAAGAATTACAGGTTTGTAGTAGAAAAATTATTTATTTATTTATTACTATTTTTTTTCCAAAATTTTTTATTTACGAAATATAAAAAACAAAAAAACAGGACAACATCCCTTGGAACTATGGTATAAAGACTATGAAGATCCATTTTTTGTACAAAATTTAGAACGTGTTATGACACAATTAAGGGAATTTTATAAAGAAATTCATGCATATGTTCGTCATATATTACATCAAAAATATGGTGAATTGATTATTAAAGAAAATGGACCAATACCACAACATTTAGTTGATCAAGTTTTAGTACAAGCATGGAAAAAGAATAGTTTAATATCACATCCTTATCCAAATAAGCGTTTACCAAATGTTAAACATGAATTAGATGAACATAAAATGAATGCGAAAAAAATAATTGAAGCAGCTGATGAATTTTACCTTTCATTGGGTTTCCCTGAACTACCAAGGTTAAATAATTATTTTTATTTTATTATTATTTTTTTTTTAAATTAAATATTTTATAAATTTTTTTATTTTTTCAACAACAAAAAATTTTTGTTTAATAGGAGATTTTGGTTTGAACATACCAAAGTAAAACCACGTGAAGAACATTTAGGTGATTGTAAATCAACAGTTTATGATTTTATACCAGATGGTGCATTAGAATATTGTCCACAATCAAATTATAAAAAATTCTTACAAGCACATCGTGATCTTGGTTTATTACATTATGTTAATCAAGAACGTCATTTACCATATGCATTCTATGATTCATATAATTTTGAATATGGTGTGGGTGAAGCTGTAATTTTATCAGCATCATCACCAAAACATATTAAACGTATCGGTTTATTACCAGAGTTTGATTATGATGATGAACGTAATTTGAATCGACTTTTCCGTTTGGTAAAAAATAACATTTTTTTAAAATAAACCGATTTTTTTTTTTCAAAAAATATTATTTTTTTAGGCACTTCACACAATGTTTAATCTTGCAAATCACTTCGTTCAAAGTAAAATTTTGGCTGATATTTTTGCTGGAACAGCAAATTACTGGGCTCCAAATACACAATATTGGAAATTAATGGAAGAATGGGCTGGAATTGAACCACCAATTAATAGAAGACCAAATGATTTTGATTTTTCAAATAAGTTCTATGAAAATCTTGAAGAAAATCATCAAACAAGGTTGAAAATATTATTTGAAGATAAAAAAGTTTATTTGACAAATTTATTTGATTATTTATTATTATTCACAGGAAATTCGTTTCAGAAATTTTAGGATATCAATTTTACCGTACTATGTGTTTTATTAGTGGAGAATACAATCCTCGTGATATTAATTATCCTTTGAATAATTGTGACTTCTATGATAAGAAAGAAGTCGGAAATCTTTTGAAGTAAGAAATAATTTTTTAATTTTTAATTTTAAAAAAAATTAGTATTATTATTACTTTTTGTTTTTGAACTTTTTCATTTACAGATCAATGATGGCTATGGGATCATCAAGACCATGGCGTGAAGTTTTATCCAAAGCTCTAGGAAGTGGTGCAGACTTAAGTGGTGATTCATTATTGGAATATTTTGAACCTGTGTATCGTTGGGTTAAAGAACAGAATGATAGAAATGGTGTCTATCGTGGATGGACGAAATCACAAAAGATAATAAGTTTTTAAATTTTAATTTTAGAAAATAAGAATTTTCAATTAATAAAGTTTCAATATTTTGTGGTTTAAAAAAAAAAAAAATACTACGTCTTTTTCTTGAATTTTCCATTTCAAATTACATATGTACATATTTTGAAAATTTCAACAATTTACTCAAAAAAAATGTCAACTCACTATTTTTTGTTGATATGAAAGTAAATAAATAAGTAACTGATTTACAAAAAAAAAAGACAAAAAAATTCACCATCTGTTCTAATTTAATTCTTCTTGTCTTATTGGGGTGGTGTAATTAATCTTAGTAAGTACTAAGTAGTGCAATACTCCAGGGAATATAATGTAATCTAGGTTAATTATTTATAATCTTTGGATAGAATAGGTCATTTGACAATGACATGCATTTTTTTAGTTTGTAGGTATAATAAATGTACAAAATTTGAGAGCATTAGAAAATGTAAAAAAAGATGATATTGGGACTGCAAAATGTTTTTTTTTTTTTTTTTTTTTTTTTTTTTTTTTTTTTTTCAGAAATATTAATTTTAAAAATCGAAATTAATGTGTTACTGTTCAAGTTCTTTGCAAATATGCTTGAAATTATACCAATTTGAATCGTAAATAAAATCTGCACGTAGTACATCTGTTATACTAAAAGCCGATTTTGATGAAATTTGAAATAATCAAATTTTATTTTAAAGTTAAAGTGAATATATATGACATTTTTATTGAGAATATAGAAAAATATTAAAGTAGAAAATTTAAGAGTTTAAAATCTTTAATGACCAAAATTTTCAACATTTTTTATTCATCTAACTCTTAAGATTGATCAACCAACG
Organism: Bombylius discolor; assembly: GCA_939192795.1. Taxonomy (NCBI): domain Eukaryota; kingdom Metazoa; phylum Arthropoda; class Insecta; order Diptera; family Bombyliidae; genus Bombylius; species Bombylius discolor. The sequence continues at coordinate 8,458,540 of OW584243.1, read as the reverse complement.
TCTACTTTAGAAAAATTCTTAATTGAAATTTATTTCTCGATACTGATGTTCTTTTCAAGTTTTTCATTTGTAGTAACGAATTATGTAACAGCTTCAGTATCAATTATTATTTTTTACCACAAGTTACATATGTATACATATATGTATAGTATATTTTTTTCCAATGGAGCTACAATTCAATTCGAGCCAGGGCCTATTTCTGGTCTGTTTTTCTATCAGACGCATGCATCTATATACGTAGTATGTAGTTTAAAGTGAAATGCAAACCATTAAGTTCGTTGGTAGAATTTATTAGTATGACAGGACTGGCAAAAATATTTGTGTAGTTTGTTTTGTGTCCTTTACATATATGGTCAGTAAACAGAGCAATCAACATTTATACCCAATTCATATATGAAATAAAATAAAAATCATCTAACAACAAATACTAAAATAACTGAAAAATTCCTTATCTAAAACTTTTCCTTTTCAAAAGCAATTCAGTTTATTATTTTATGGATCTTGTTTTTTTTTTTTGTGTTCATTAGTTTCTTTTTTTAAATTTTCATAAAATGTTTATAAATTATTGAAAATTTTATTTTTGTAGAATTATAAAAATTAATATAATAAATACAAATAATCAATCAAATTGTTTATCATTGTCTGGTGGAATTGTAAGTAATTTTAAACTTATGACCCCATAGCTCAGATAAAATTATAAATTTGAAAACGAAAAAAAAAAAAATAAATAAATAAATAAATAAAATAAAATAAAAAATAAATATAAAAATATCTATATATTTTTCGAGAATAATAAAAATAAGTGATAACTTAATTTCAACATATACATATGTACATAAATATATAACGGAAATTGAATCAATTAAAAATAGATTTATATTTACATAATAAAGAGTACATCTTGAAAATAATGTAAACAAAAATTCTGTTTGTATTTTTTTTGATTTAATTATTTTTAAATTCTATAAAAAAAATACTTTAAATTCATTAACAGTATATGTATTATTTTGTATTTGAGTCAATATGAAATTTATAATAAATATGTATATGATTTTTTGTTACTGTCCATAATAATACTTATGTATTTTTTCCCTTTTGTGGTACGTGTGTCAAAATATCTTTCATTTTAATTAACCTCGAGAAATATAATTGATAAAAATATTTTGGAGTTATCAGTGAAATTGTACACGAGAACAATAAAAACAAATATAAAATTTAAAAAATTCAAAAGTAACAAAAGTATAAATAAATAAGTAACTCTGCATCTTCATTGAATAGTAATAATGTCTTGTGCATATCATGCTGTTTTACAACAACTTTGTAGAGACACCCGCTGTCATTCAAAGGACAAAACTGGCTTTCTTCAAAAGATAGCACAGCAGAATTCAAATAATTATGGAATCAAAACTTTCAACCAATTAAGTAATTTGAAACAAAACGATAAAATAAAGTGATGAAGTGATTGCTTAAATGAACTTTTCAAACAAATAGTCTTGTGTACCACAATATGATTTCAATAGAATTGCCAAAATTTTTGGAAAATGTATTAGGACAAGAAACAACTCCTCTATAAAACGGTTTCCATGGAATACGGAGAAAAAATTACGATAGCCTTCTTATAAATTGATAAATAATCTTAGAACGCGACATATAACACGGCACGAATTAACCGCATTTTTAGAGTGTTGATTGTTAGTATACTGTCCAATGAAGATGCAGGGTAATATAAAAAATATGTGTATATGTCAATAATATTCACTAAAAATATTTTTTCTTGCTTTTTTTTTTGAATTTTGTAAAAATTAAAAAAAAAAAAAAACCAACAATATAAAACATTATGATCTCATTTTCTTTATTTTTCGAGTATAAAAAATAATTAAAATTGTTAAAAAATATTCATTTGCCGGTAGTATCATTTTAAAGCTTGAATTATAACATAATTTTTTTTCTTCATCACTGTTTCCTTTTGAAATTTATTGTTTTTTTTTTACTATTAAAATATACTGTGTGAAGTGAGTATTTTTTTATATAATTTTTTTTTTGTTTTTTATTTGTAAATTTTAATAATCAATATTTTATTTATTCACTGGCATTTATTTTTCAGAATAATAGGACAAACATAAAAAAAAAAACTATGAATTTATACAATAATAATTTTTTCGTAATTTTTTTATTAATTTTTATAAAATTTTCATCAATTAATTGTGCAATAACTGAATCACATGAAGAAAATGCAAGACAATATTTAAAAAATGCAAATATTGAAATATTTAAAGCATTTGAAAATTTTCAAGATTATCAATTTCAAACAGATTTAGAAAATCATGATGAAATATTTCGTCGTTTAACTATTGCAATGAAAACAGTTGTTGATTCAGCACAATATATAAAACAATATGCATATGAACAATTTAATGATGAAGAGTTAAAACGTGAAATACGTTCATTAATTGATTCAAGTGGTTTATTTATATTAAATGAAAATAATTTAATGTCATTACATGATTCATTAGAAAAATTACGTAATTTAGCAACATTTCGTCAAGTATGTCCATATAATAAAATAACAACTGAATGTAATTTAAGTTATATACCACATATATTGAATGTAATATCAGAAAGTCATGATCCACAAGAATTACAACATTATTGGGTTGCATGGAGAGATATAACAACAAGATCAGCACCTCAAGATTTTGAAAATGTTATTGAAATGTACAAGCTAGCAGCAAGAATGAATGGTAGGTACTCTTAATTTAAATACATACATATACTATATATGTATGTACATAGTATAATATATACTAATACAATGTAAGTAATTCAATATAAATTAACCTATTGCACTCGAATTAATTTTCTAACATATCACCAAGAAATTCAATGATAAAAAATCGTTTATCAGTACTAAAGTTTATAAGGTAAAATAGACAGTAAAGTCGATATTAAAAAAAAGTCTTAGAAAGTTGATTTTTTTTCTCTTTTTTCTTTACCTTCTTTATTCTCCCACAAGTTTTAGGGGAAAATAATACATATATTTAATTTAAATTTTCATTTTACTTGAATCGGTGTAATACAGTCCAAGATATAAGCGTTTAATGTTAAGATTTAAGAAATATATATAATACAATATGTTTATGTAAAAATATATACAGTACTATTATTATTTTAATTTTTATGTTATTACTTTTTGTTTTTATAGGAAAAGATCCAATTGAATTATGGTATAGAGATTATGAAGATGTTAATTTCTTAGAAGATCTTGAAGATGTTATGAAACAATTAGAACCATTCTATAAAGAAATGCATGCATATATTCGTCATATATTACATAAAAAATATGGAAGTTTAATATTAACAAATAATGGACCAATACCACATCATTTAGCTGAACAAGTTTTAATTCAAGCATGGAATCCAAATAGTTTATTATCACATCCATATCCAAATAAAACATTACCACAGTTTAAACATAAATTAGAAAGGCATAGATTTAGTGCAAGAAAAATTATTGAAAGAGCTGATCAATTTTTCCGTTCATTAGGTTTACCAGAATTACCACCGTAAGAAAATTTCAATTTTTATTTGTTTTTTTATTTTTTATTGTTTGCTTTTATTATTTTTTTATAGAAAATTCTGGAGAGAACATTTGAAAATAAAACCAGATGAAGGATTTTTAGAAGACTGTAAAGCAACAGTTTATGATTTTATACCAGATGGTGCATTAAAATATTGTCCACAGTCGAATATAAGAAAATTTTTACAAATGCACGGATATATGGCACAATTACATTATGTAAATAATGAACGTCATTTACCATATGCATTCTATGATTCATATAATTTTGAACATGGTGTGGGTGAAGCTGTAATTTTATCAGCATCATCACCAAAACATATTAAACGTATAGGTTTATTACCAGATTATGATTATGATGATGAACGTAGCATTAATCGTTTATTCAGATTGGTAAGTTTAAAAATAAATAATAAATAATTAGAAAAAAAAATAAATAGAAAGAGATTAATCAGTCTATCTTAATAACACTTTTTTTTTGTAATTTATCATACATATATGTTTGTACTCGTAATATGTAAATTATTTTTATGTTCAATTTATAGGCAATTCATACAATGTTAAATTTACCAGTTTATTTTGTACAAAGTAAATTATTAGTTGAAATATTATCTGGACGTGTTGATGTTAAAAATCATAATGTTTATTATTGGAAATTAATGGAAAAATATGCTGGTTTTGAACCGCCAGTAGATAGAAATGCAAGTCATTATGATTTTCCATATAAATTCTATGAAGATTTAACAGAGAATCATCAAACAAGGTTTGTTTTTTTTTTTTTTCTTTTAAATTTCCCATTAAAACTTTTTTTTACTAATAATTATTTCTGAATTTCATTAGAAAATTTGTTGGAGAAATTTTAGGATATCAATTTTATCGTGCATTCTGTGAATTAAGTTTAGAATTTATACGTTATGATAGTAATCATACTTTACAAAATTGTGATTTCTATGGAAGTGTTAGAGCTGGTGCTGTTTTAAAGTATGTACAAATAAAAAATAATAGATTTTTTAAATTGTATTATTAATTTTTATATTATTATATATTTTTTTATGATATAAAGACAAATGATGTCATTAGGTTCATCACGTCCATGGCGTCAAGTTTTAGCACGTATTCTTGGTTTAGATGCTGATCTAAATGCTGCTGCTTTATTAGAATTTTTCCAACCGGTTAGATTATGGATTGAAGAACAAAATCGTAATAATAATGTTCATATTGGATGGGAACCAACACAAAAGAAGATTTTTTATGGTGTATAAATTTTAATAAATGTTGAATTTAATTTGAAAGAAAAATGAGAAGAACACAAAAACTTTTTTTTGATTTTAAAACTAGTTATAGAAATTTAAAATAAAAATACAATATTGAATACGAAAATTTAATTTTGATTTTTTTTTTGTTTCGAAAAACAAAGTAAAAATAAAATACAATTTTCCTGGTATAAAATACCTTTTGTAATCTTTTATTTACATAATTAAAAAAAATACATATACATACATACATATACATTTTGTTAACTCTAACTATAAAAAAAAAAATAAATAATCCAACTTTTATGTAATTTAAATAAATCATAAGTCATAAGGAAGGCCTCAATAGGTTTCTCATTATTTTTGTTTTAGTTTATATGAGTACATAAGTATTCTCATAAGTGTTCATATCTCAATGAATATGTGGTAAATGAAATAGGTAAAAAAACCACATATGTATATGAAACAACGTATACACTTACGTATTACGTACATATATATACGTATACATATATTATATCCTGCCTTGAAAGATTATTTAGGTCATGAGTTTATTATTTTTCCAATATTTTTCTCCAACAATATCTGAATAACTTTTAAGTAGCATATATGTATGTAAAAATAATAATAAAAAAAAAACAAGAAAAAAAAAACAAATTTCATTGTAATAAAATTTATTCAAGATCATAAGTGTTTGAAGATAAAAATAAATAAATTTTCAATTTGAAGAATATTCAAAAATGTGATACGTTATTAATACTTATACACTTATTATAAATTTCCAAAAAATAATAATAAAATAATAAAAATTCCAGACAAAAATACATATGTACTATACATGCTTAAAAATAAGGAGAAACAAAATTATAACTTACATTTTACATATGGGTAAAAATTCTGGACTTTTTACTTTTTCCCATTTTTTATTTTTTTTTTTTTGAAAAATTGTAAAAACATGAAAAAAGTTTTTTTTTTCTTCTAAAAAGTTATAACTTTAAACAAAAAGAAAAAATGATAAATAAGATTTTAGTAAAGAACTTTAAAAGTTTTTGAATAAATGATAGTTTTACGTACTTGTATAAAATGTGAACATAAAATGATATTACAAAACTGTAAGTACAGTTTGTAAAAATAATCCAGAACATTTTAACAATTTATTTCTCTGTTGAAAAAATAATAATAATAATAAAAACAACAACAAATTTATGCATGCATCATGTCAAAGAATAAAAGTTAAAAACAAAAATATATGTATATAAAAATGTATAACATCTTTTAACATATTATACATATGTATGTATGTACATCACATATTATATATTTTTTAAGATTAGAAGAGAAAAAAAAAACATAAATTGTAATCGTTAGCAGTGTGTAATATCAGAAAAGATTATTTATAAAATAAATAAAAACAAATATGATGAATTATGAACAAGAAATATGTGGAGAAAAAAAAAAAATTATAACACCTTTTTATAACTGGAAATAAGATTCTATTTTAGAATAGGTAATTTTTAATGCTCTAAATAAAAATAAACTGCTACTGACATGATTTTAGTTTTTTTTGAATTTTCTCTAAGGAAAAATGAAAAAAGTCAAGAATTTTAGAAATCATTTCATTTCCCAAGAAAGATTTATAATGTTCACACATATTCTTAACCTTCAACTACAGTTCACAGGAGTCAAGTTTTATTTTTTTTTCTACATGTTAGCTTTCAAATATGTACTGTATCCTTAAATTTATATAAAAGACAAAATATATGTATCAAATTTCTCATTTAACTTTTTTCCAGTCTATTCTTAAATAAAGGAAAAAAATTGAAATCTGGGTAAGTGAAGAAAGAATTTTTTTTTGAAAATTTTTGACCGGAATGTTTCTTTAATAAGATAAGTTTTTTTTTTATTTAGATAGTCGATGGTCCATGGTTCCACGTTGTTCCTAAACACTCATATCCTAACTTTGTGGTAACTTAAAGATCTTAAATTTCAAAACTTTTTAAAACGGATTTAAAACTCTGAGTATCCTGAACAAAGAACGTTATAAATAACAAAATAAAATTAATTATCATTTTTTTAGCTTTTATTCTGAAGTTAATTTTTCAAATATCTTTAGAAATTAAATTCGAGAATCTAACCTCATATAACATTCTATACACAGATAATTCTTCGAAAAATACTTTTTCATTCAAAAAATCGCATTTATTTGATAGTAGGTAAGTATATACATACATACTCGCTTCGTACATCGGATTAACTAGCTGTTAATACACATTCCTATATGTACATATTTTCATTCAAAGAAAATAAAAAACGAGCTTTTTTTTCAGTTTAAATGTATTTTTTTCTTATGATATTTAACGCAATAATCTTTTTAAGGAATTTTCGCACGAATTATATTTATGAATGTACTTATCTCATTTTTATGTATATGTACCTACATACAATGTGTAGAAAAGGATAACCACAAAAACCCAAAAAACTTAAATCATAAAATCCTGGGAAAAGCTTAACTCGTCAATTAAAAATTAGGTCAGGTCAGGTATATATATATGTTTTTTTTTTTTGAATTTTACGTTATTTTTCGAATTCATTTATTCAAGTTTGTTTTTCTTACTTTTAATTTTTTTATTACAATTTTGTATACATAGATAACGATTGAAAATAATTTCCTACTTTCTTTATTTTTCATAAATTTTAATAGGAAAAACAAAAGAAATTTAAAACATGATTTTTTACAACCGGTCCATGTCAGATTAAAAACGTAAAACGTTAAAAAATGTATTTTATTTCATGTAGTCAAACAATAAAGCATGTGTTTGAAATAAAAAAGAAAACATTTATTCTCTTTTTTTCGAAGAAAAATCATAAAATGTTCGAAACATATGCACACTATGTCCTTTAATCAACAGGCCGCAAGCGTATAACTGTAAATGAATAGTGAAATTTTTTTTTTTTTTTTTTTCAAAAAATTTCCCATTATTTTTACATTATTATTTTTTTTTGTCAATCTTATATAAAATCTATTAAAAGTTTATATTATAATTTTTTTTTTATAAAAGGATAAATTGAAAATATCCCAACTAAATTTTCTACAAATGTCCTCAAATTATTTTCTCTTTAAAATGTTCTTACTTTTGCTTTTATATTTCTTTTTGTATGTTTTGTATCTAAGATATTTACATATAATTTACTTTATATGTACATATCATCATTTTATGATGTACATCATGTACCCGAGTAAAAAAAAAAAAAAAACAGAAGCGTATTGTTATTTAGACGTGCGCTTTATTTTATTGAGAATAACTTCAGTTGATTACGTCAACATGAAAAGGGGTTCAGTAGCCGACTAACCATTCAATGGGCTGGTACTCCCTAAAATAAAACATTCTACGTATCTGTGTACACATATAGATTAACTGATTTTTCATAGTATCAAATTTAAAAGCAAAAAATAAAAGAAGAAAAAATATTAGTAATAATAATAATAAAAGAACCAAATCAAAAAAAAAAAAAAAAAAATACATACTTAAAAAATTTTGCAATACATACTTCTAATGTATAACAAAAATAAGAACCTATGAAAATACAGAAAGCAACGGATATAAAATATAAAATTATAAATAAAAAGAAAAAAAAATAAACAATAACAAACAAAACATGAAAAACTAAAAAAAAGAAAAAAATAATTAAAATTTTCATAAAAATTATTAAGTGGAAGCATAAATTAAAAAAGGAATAGAAAAAAAATGATTGTTGGAAAATAATTATTAAAAATATTTTTCTTATTTATTTCATTTTTTTTTTCTGTTTTTGTTCAAATCTGAAATGCAAAAGAAAATGTGATAAAGGAAATAATATGTTTTAAATGTATTCTTGGCTAGCCGTACGAACAACATAATACAGTATGTTCTTGTACTTTGTACACAAAACATAAATAGAGCAAGGAAAAATAAAAAAGAAATTATAATACCGCAGTTTTTTAAAAAAAATATTAATTAAGTATCCGTGAAGTGAAAAAAAATGTGTGAACTTAAAATGGATTATCTTGTTGGAATAAACCACTATCTTTTTTAAATGTTGTGAAGTTTTTCTTTGAAATTATTATTGTTCATATAATTTTTCCTTTAATTTAACATCTATATACGAGTATGTACTTATTAATTAACATTAAAGAAAAATTAATAAAATTATAATATGTTTGTTATTGTTGATTTTACAGTTATTTTAAAGATATTTTTGTTTTGTTTTTAAAAGCTAATTAGCTATTATATAAATAATGTTGAAAAAGCTTATAAAAATTAAAAATTACATGTAAATTTTAAAATATCAATTAAAAACGTATCAACGAATTTAATTCATTAAAAAAAAAAAATTAAAAATTAAAAACATATAAAAGAATAACAAAAAAAAAACATAGTTAATGTATCTTTAAATTTTTGTAAATACTAGTATTTTCAAATTATTATCTACACAACACAAGAGTTCTTTAAATTATATTAAGTCTGAAGTAACGTTATAAATTTATGTATATAAAAAATTAAATTAAAAAAAAAAGTTAAACGTAATGATAATTTGAAAAATTATTAAACTCTTGACACATAATTTTTAAAAAAAGTAATTGTTGTGAAAGTCTAAGGTTTTTTTTTCGTCCTGTTTTTTTTGGTTTCTAAATTTAGGAATTCGGTTAGGAAATTCCTTATTGGAAAAAAAAATTAATTATTGTGATTTAATCTTTTTGCTCTAAAAGATGTTAAATAAAATTTAAGATTGTTTGTTTTTGTTGTTTGGTTTCTTTCTTTGAATTAAAGACTTTTATAACTTGTTAAAAAAATTATACGAGCTGTGAAAAAAAAAACTGAAATACACATTACACCAAAAAAATTAATTTAAAAAAAAGGACATTCAAGAAAATGATTAAAACTGTTTATAATTAAGACAAAAATTCAATTAAAAAAATTGTTTTTCTGGAAAAAAATGTGAATTAATTTGTCAATAACTTGGTGACAAAAAAAAAAAAAACACAAAAATGTTGAAATAAAACTTAGTATTTTTTTTCAATGCGTTATTATTCTAAAAGAAAATCTATATGAAAAAAAAAGTAATTTTTTTAAATGTTTCGTGTAAACATAAATACAAAAGAATAATCAATGTATAAATTTATTATCAAAAGAAAGCTACAAAAACATAAAAAAGTTCTGCATATATTATAATATTTAAAAAAAAAAGAAAAAAAAAACATTATTATTATTGTTGTAATTATTATGCGACATGAAACTATTTTAATCTATTCATCATAAAATATGGTAAAATAAAAGAGACAAATTGTATATATTGTATGTTGCATGTATGCGTGAGTTTTATAGACATACATATAGTAAAAAAAATTATTATTTTTCTCTTATTTTATAAAAATACTAGGATAGAAAATGTATCGTTAATCTTGTATTTAAAAAAAAAAAAAACAGCAACAACATTTTATCTCATATTGAAAAAACTAAAAAATTTACAAAATCTTTTGTTTTTCTTTAATTTTAAGTTAAAAAGTATCTTATTGAGAGAAAAATTGTTTTGTTTTAAAATTTAAATATTTTTGTTAATGACAAAACAAAAAATATATACATTATATTGACTGAGTTTTGTTTTTATATAGAATGTTACATATACATATGTACATATACATATTTAATTTTATATCTAAAAAAAAGACAATTTTTGAATTAACTTTATAACATTAGCTATTTATTGAAAAATAAATTAAAATAATACTCATATTATCGAAAATTTTCAATCAAATAAAAATATTCTAATAAATTCTTATATATTTATGTAAAATCAATGATTAGACTGTTGCATTTTATAAAATAATATATAAAGGATGTGAATAAGTTGAAAACTATTTAGTGTATTAGTGTAGTAAAAATTTAAAAAAAAATGCATAATAATTCATTACAATGATTTTATCAAGTAAAAGTGATGTAGGTAAGAAAATAAAAACAGTTGTAGTTTTAAAAATTATTAAAATAATATACATATGGTACATCATATTTATCTTTTTAAAAATATATAAGTATTGTAGGTATAGGTTTTTATTGCTATTTTAGCAATTTTTTGAGTCTTTTAATTAAAATTTAGAGAAAAAAAAACCACACTGGATGTTCTGAATAAATTATACTTAAATTAAACTTAGGATATATCTTGAGAAATTACCATGAAAAATCATAGATTTAAATACAGATTTGTTTCAAAATAAATAAAAAATCACAATATTCTTAATTTAAACATTAATATCTCTTATCTCAAAAGAGTTATCTATAAGAAATTCATATATATATGTACATATGTACTTCATATGAGAAATTTTATATGTAGTACAGAAAATATTACTTAAACTCCCTGTATTACTTTGGATGTTAATAAAAGCCTATACCTTCAATTTATATTTAAGTTTCCATAATATACAAAATTTTAGTTAAATACAAATTGATTCTAACAATAATAATATTTTCTTTGACTATAAGTATAGAACAAGGGTTACACATCCTATCCTATTTAATACACATTATATTCTTTGAAACATTTAATTTATACATACACATAATTATTAAAATGCTTGTAAGATTTGCTTTTAATTACAAGATTATTAACTGACTTATGTATTTAGTTTTTAAATACGTAATTTATTTTAATCATACTCAAATCAATAGAATTTATAAATTATATTCAATTCCTATTTACACAATTTAAATTTTATTAAAAGGTAGAAAAAATAAATATAAAATTAAATTTAAATTTTTCGTCAATTCACATACATAAATGAAGAGTTCTTGACCTAAGTATATGATAGGAGTTTGAATATAAAATATTTTTTCAATGTAATTCATTTTATTGATGTTAATTCATTTGAATTTTATTTTAAAAGGAAATTTAACACCAATGTACATCTATTTGTAACCTTCAACCCTTATTTAACATTCACATTTAAAAGTTGCGTTATTTATAATACTTTCTTAAATTTCATTTGCGATGAATATGAACCCCATTTAGTTACAGCATCGATTAAAACTTGAAACTTTTACTTCATTGCATTATCGTGAAACAGTAAAATAATTATTATACTTGTACTAGTTCACGTACCACAAGATAATTAATTGTAAAACTATTATATGTACATATGTATGTATGTACATACTGCAGAATTTTACCTGTGTAATCACAATAAATACAATATGTATCTAGGTACCAGACATTAAAAGAATTTTAAAAAACTTTCTGCATCATATTTTGATACTAAACTCTGTATGTGAGTATATAGAATATTCAGTTACAAATATTTGAACAAACTTTAAGATTTTCTTCGTTTTTTTATTTTTTTAAATTAAGAGTAATAAAATTTTTTAATTCAAAACAGAAAATCAATTGTCTATTCTATGAAACAGCATCTTTTGAAATAAGAAATAATATATGTAATAAGATTTATCATTATACGACTGCACACCTTGTACTGTAATTATTTTCTAATTATCCATCATAATTCAGGTTCACTGATCTGCTGTACTGCATAATCGTCCTTATTGGCAACATTAACTTAAAAAAAAAAAATTATTAAAAAAAAATTTAAATTCGTATTACAAATTTTCATATGAATCACAAGTGAAATAAATTTTATATTTTCAGTTCAAAATATGTACTTCTCAAAAACATAATATATTTCATAATTATAAATATTTGCAACTAAAACTTCTAAAACTTTAAATATTCATCTCTAAATGAACAAAAAAGAATAACAAAACCAAAGAAAATAACTTTCTACTAATTAAGTAAACAAAAGTTTAAACATAACTTTAGTATTTTCTACATACATATGTACATACGGTATTTCAAAATTTTATTTAAAAAAAACATAACATCTGTGAACAAAAACAAAATATGTACTTATATACTTAAATAAACTGCTGAAAGAAAAATTAAGTAACAAATAACACACCATCACCAATATCATTTTTATTAAATAAAGTAGGAGTAATTTTTTCTCAGATCCTAATTAAGTATCTTTTATGTTGTTATAAACAATAAAATTTAAATTAATGTCTATATATGTGTATACGTACATATATATAATTTTTGATATTTTCTGGTCAATGATTATGTACAATTTTACCTACAAATATTTATATAAAATCTATTCATTTCTCACAATAAAGAATTTATTATATAAATCAGTTTGATAAACCTTTTCTATTATTCTAAATCAAAGCTAAAGATATTTAAAAGTATCTATAAGACAGCAAAAAAAAAAAGGATTAAATAAACGAAAAATAAGAAAAATAAAAATCCAATATTTCCAAAAAAGTAAAACTTTATACACGATAAAACTATGTAACAGTAAAAAACAAAAATAAAAATAAGTAGTATAATTTTCTTATTAAATAGGATTTATATAAATGCCTTAACATAAGTACATATTTTTTTTTACACAAAATATTTATATGAATTTGTTATGTCTGTTAATACCTATAATACATACATACATATATACATATACATATGTTTGTACTATATTATTCTTTGCTTTGCTATGTATGTTCATGAAAAACAAGTATAATAATCATGACCAACTACAATAAAAAAAAAATACACGTGTTTAAATTATTCTTGTACAATATATAAAACTAGAAATAGAATCCTAGCACTTATCATCAACTGAAAATAAATAAAAGAAAGAAAAAAATCATCATTCCTTGAGGATCTAATATCAAATAAAAATGAATAAAGAAAAATCAGGAAAAAAAAAAAACTAGAAGAATATACACGTACATACTTTCATAGGTAATGTATGTAAGAAATATTTATGTTTAAATAAAAGAAAAAAATATGTTATTAAATGGTTACATAACAAACACGATGATAAATGATTGTTTTTCATACATAGATACATACATATTTCCTTTTTCCAAATTAGATTTTTTTTCCTCCCCTAAACCTTGATAGAAGATATCAGTCATTGTATTGATTAAATTGTTGTTGATTTTTCATAATCGTCAATTTACAAAATTTTTCAGATGAAATAATTTTTTCATAAGTAGAATGTCAATCATAATTTATTTATTTTTTTTTTCTAATAATGTGAGTGTTTATGTGGTATTTTTATTTTTCTTTCTACCTCATTATTTATTTAGTTTTTTTTTTCATAGAATTTTGACTTTTTTTTTCGCCTTTCAGATGCAAAAGCTTTTTATGCCTGGTTTCATAGTGTGATCATTTAAACTTAATTTAAAATCTAACTTTAAATTTTTAAAGTTTTTTTGTTGCTTTATATCAGTTTTATGTCAGAAAATTCAAGTTAAATTAAGTTTGCCTTTGCTTATATCGAGCTGTTATGATCACAAATGATTGTTATGATGACTACAAGAGTTTTAAATCTTGAACTAAAGTAATTACTCGGATCAATTTTTGGCACTTTTTTAAAATAGAAAAATAAACAACAATTTAAAAAAGTTTTCAAAAGGCAAATTTCACTTTATTATGCAAAAATTAACCTCTTGTTCTTAAATGCTCGCCTTGATTCATTACTTCAGGGGAACTCAATTATTGCAAAGTACTTAAAAATTTATCAATTTGCTAATTGATAGTTCTCTTTAATCTCTACAGGCTCTGAACATCTGTGAATTACTTAAATATGTTTCAAATAGAAATATGTACTTGTACATATATCAATTGTCTGGATGATTGCCTTTATGTAGAACAATTTTATCATATTACTTCTAACAGCATTGTAATAAATAATTTCAGTTGTACTAGCCTTCAGCTTGCTGTATCTTATTAAACTATTATACACAATGAATTTAAATTTAACTGTCAAAAAAAAAAAAAAGATTTTGTATGATCTTGAGATAATTTCTAAATAAATTTAATATTATTGTTATTATCACTTGTAAGCGCATTTATTAGGAAATTTGCTGAAAATTTCAACAGATTATGTTGTTAAATGAATTTAACTAGATCTCACGTAGATTAAAAAAGTACATAATCATATTTGGAATAAATATGTTTGTACATATGTTATCATTTCAATTGGCACAATCATATAAGTTTACAAATCATTTCACGTGAAAAAGTCAATTGAAGAGCAGTGTTGTTAAAGTGCCAAGTGACGAAATTTTATACTTTCTTTAAAGTTTAAAATAAAGTGTCAGTATGTGAAACAGGGCATAAAAATTTTTAATAAACAGTAATCATTAACAAAATAAACAAATAATCAAAACAAAAAAACAAAAAATATACATACATATGTATATTCGACCTTTATCAAAATTTTACTATGTGAATAACAAGCTATAATCAATCATTTCACTTTTTTTTTCCATAAAGTGTATAGAAAAGATTATAGAATACATACTAAATCTTTATTTTTTTTTACATTTTTTTTTTTTTTTTCAAGCACAATTTAATATTAAAAATATAATTTTAATACATACATATATCCTTTTCAAATTTTCATAAATTATTCAGAGAAAAAGAAAAAAAAAATAAATAAGGCAAAAAAGTCGAAAATGTTAAATTTAAAGGAAAAATTAGTCATATTTTTATTAAACACTAAATAAATTTTAAGTAACATTTAAAAAGGTATAATATTAAAATTGAAAATTCTTCTTTATATATATAGCTATATATGTACATATATATATATATTTTTTTCAAATTACATAAATATTATTTTGATTTTTCTTTTTTTCTTTTTTTTTTTATTGCAGGTTTAATAAATAAAAGCTACTTGAAAAATAAAATGAATTAAAAAAGAATTTTTAAATAAAAGTATAAATTTATTCATCATATATGTAATTAAATATGAAACTCTTAAAAAATACAAAACAATATAAAATGATTTTCTACTTAAATAAAAGATAACTATATAAAATAAAATAAAACTGTAAATACAAAAATAAAAATAAAAATAAAAAAAATAAAAACAAAATCTCTATTTATCGCTTTAAATTTATAAATAATTCTCACGCAATATGAATATTTAGTAAGTTTTTATTATTATTATTATTATTATTTTATATATGTATGTATAGTATATTCACTCTGTAAAAATATCAAGCAAAATATTATCGAATATCGAAACGTTAGTGCGTCAATATAATTTATATCTTTACGTATACTATCTATATATACTATATATGTATATATAATAAACAAAAATATATATTATACATATATATACATGTAATATATGAGTAAAATTTAACATACATATAAGTGTAAATAAATTGTTTTCATTTCCTCTGTTTTTACTATATAATTTTTAGAATATACATAAATGTATATACATACATAGATATATGTTTATTAAAAAAAATATAAAAATAAGAAAAACAAAACATATGTGTAAAACTAAAAGTTTAAAATATATGAAAAAATATGATACATATAGTATATGTATAAGAAAATTTTACAGTATTTATAACAAAAATTTTAATTAAAAAATTTTTCAGTAAATAGTAATAATAAAGAATAATATTAATTAATTGAGAAGAAAAATTTGAAATATTATTTCATTTTATAAATACACATTATGTATGTATGTGCAAATGTATATACATATATAAAACATTTCTTGCTCGAATAGTTTAATAATATAGAGAAATAAAAGAAAAAATTCAAATTTTTGTGAAAATAATAATAATAAAAAAAAGAAATCTGTAAATAAAATTAAAATTTATAAAAGGAAAATAAATCAGAAATGAAAAAAAAATAAAATAAAATAGTGAAAATTGAAGTGGTTATTATTAAATATTTCAATTATTTAAAAAAAATAAAAATAAAAAAAAAATAAAAAATAAAAAAAAAAAATAATGAATAAATAAGTTAAATATAAAGTGAAATTTAAAAATAAAATCAAATTTAAATATCATAAAGTCATAATAATTATTCCATTTGAAATGCGCTTGCAATTAAATTTAAAAAAATTTAAAAAAAAATTTGAACAAAAAATTTTGTTATTTATTAAGTAGAAAATGTAGAATTACGTGTACCGTTGTTAAATTTTTAAAATAATAAATTTTTTTTTTTTTAAATATTTGTATTTTAAATGAAATTTAATTTACAAAATAAGTAACAAAAAAATTTTATATAATATATTAAGAAATATCGCAAAGTTGATTTTAAAAATGGCAGACGATACATCACCCAATGAAGATAAAAGTGAGTACATAATAATTATAAATTTTATATTATAGTCAATAATTTCCATGCATTTTTTTTTTCTTTTTCAAATCTTAACACTTGCCTAATTTTCCACTGAATCACTAAAACTGAAAAATATTTATCATTTAATTTTTATTAATTTTTTTTCTACTCCATTTTGACTTTAAAAAAATTCATATCTTTCGAATTATGACTTCAACTTGGTAAAAAAATATTCCTTTGATATTACCGGCAATCAAATTGTTTCGCTATATCCATAAATCCAAAGGTTGGTGCCTCAAAGAGTGAAGAGGGCGAATCTCCCTAGTTCACTTTATCTTAAAAGTATTGAAAATACTCATATGTACATAGGTAGTTCTATCTTATTCCCCTTTTTACTTTGTGACGTTTTTTTTATATACAACATGTCAAACAGTTACTGTTTATAATACAACAAAAAAATAAATAAATAAATAAATAAAATAAAAAATATAAAAAAACACTTAACTGCTAAAAATCTCCTCATTTTTTATTTCATTTTATTTTGTTATTGTTGTACAAATCCGGAATAAGAAATAGCTGTTGTACTGACAACCGATTTTTTTCTACTTCTCTATTATAATAATCGAAATAATCTTTTCAAGATTAAGTAAGAATCTGCTGTTATAAAAAGATTTTATCTCAATAATTACAAAATAATCCGTATTTTCACAATAATTGATTATGTTTTTAAGAAAAGTAAAAAAACAACAATGTTTCATGGAAATTAAGAAATTTAAGTTCTTTAGAGAATGTTAAAACTTTAAGAAGATAAATAAATAATTAGAAAATGATTTTAGTGGGTTTTCTGGTAGAAAATTATTTATGAAAAATAATAATAACAAAAATTAAAATTAAAATAATTCTAAATAGAAAAGTCAAAAATTTTCTAAAATTATTTTATTATTTTAACAATTCAAAAAATTTACAATAAGTTTGGAATTACAATTCTTTTATTTGCCTTATAAGGCTGGCGAGTAAATTGATTGAGTAAATTACAAAATATGTTACTATTTCACTTAGAGTCCTTGTATCTTGTGTTTTTATTGAAACACAAATTTTGATAATTCGAAAACTTAAATTAATGAAACAGTTTATATTATTAATAGAAAAGAAATTGTAGTTTCAGTTACCATTAAAATAATTAATTATAAAAAAAGCGACATATTATTTAAAGTTAATGTTGATGAAAACAATGATATTGTCTATACCATATCATAGATGATTGATTAATAATTAATTGTATTTCAGGAACATTCAACACTTTAAATGAACTTGTTGATTCAAAATAATGTAAAGAATTTTAGTTTATGCTATCACATCTACATACATCTACATATGTATATACATATGTATGAGTCTCGTGTGTATAAACAAAAACAAAATTTGACAGATAATTTTGAAACAATTTATAAGTAATGAAAATTACCAAATTATAGTTATTTCCAAGGTAAAATATTAAAACTAATATGAATTTCAAAATAGCTATCATAAATTAATGGAAAATTAAAATAAAACAATAAAACAACGAACGTAAACGAAAAATTAATGGTAATTTTAATTATGGATACCTATAATGTATTTATTGAGGAAAATGAATTTTTACTTTTAACGAAAAATGCAAGAGTTATAAATATAATTCATACTCGTATGTATGTATGTTAATGATCAGCTAAGAGTTAAGCTATTACAAGAATTCTATTATATTATATACCTGAAAATAAGATATAATAAAATGAAAAACTGAAAATGACAAAAACCTTGAAAATGTAAAAGAGTATATATTTTTAGAAATCAATGATTTGTTGATTTGTACAATATAACAAATTATACCTCAAAATTTTATATTTCAAAAAAATTAAACACTAATAAAATTATTTTATATCAAGCAAATGTCATAATTTCATTCATAAAAATAATAAATTTATGCTAAATTTATACAAAAAACTATCAAAAGTAATATCATAATATTCATTCATTAAATCATTAAATGTAAGATACTTTTGAAAATTTTAATTGAAAATGCCTGTGGTCGTAATTATTAAACGAATATTATTATTTTATTCTATATAAAGTCATATGTAGCCATAGTTTATAAAGAAAACTGAAATAACATGTTAAAATTAAGTTCAAATTCAAGGTAAACTGGTTCATGTTCAATCTGCAGCTGTAAATCAATTTCAATTTCAACATATATGTATATGTACGTCAATATATTTAAGCATCATTAATGCTATCTAAAATTCTACTTCATTTTTTTTTTTTATAGTAGAAATAAAAAACTTCAAAAACAGATTTTCATATTTTATATTAAACTGATTTTTGCACTAGAAAGACCAGATGTACCTACGTAAATTGTTTATTACTTTTTTTTTTTGTGATAACAAATAACACTAGCTTACAAATTTTAATTTTTTTTTTCTGTCCTTTAAATGGAATGCATATTTTTGGATTCAGTTATGATAACTAAACGTAAATATAATTTTGTTTTGTTTCTATAACGTCACAGTTATTTTCCAGCTGCTTCACATAAAATTAGGGTTAGTGAAAAATTTTGTCAAGGCTATTACTCCCTTTCAATATTTAAAGTTAAAGAACCTACATATATTTATCGTACCATAAAATTAAAAAATTTAGAAGGCCAAGAAGTTTGAAAACTGTCTTTCGAATATTGAAATTGCTTGGAATTCTTTGCGATTTGTCATCCAAGAGTTTCTAGGGAACAAAAAAAAAAAGAGCCAATTATCAACAATTAGTTTCTGATTGTGATTGCATAATTTTTTTCCTTTTTTACACTCGCACCTTGATTTCTTTCCTGAAAACCTCGGAAACGTGAGGGACTAGCATGACGAGCGTTTTCACCAGGATCTAAAAAGTTTTGAACAAAATTATCAGAAATATTGGGATTAAAACATGTTAGATGACTACTGTTGATCTATTGTAAGACACAGATACAGAAGTTATAAGAAAAATCTAAAATACTCCATTTTTAATTTTTATTCTTATATTTAGTATACCGATTTATAAAACCAAAAATAACAAATATTTATTAAATGTGACGTGTTGTACTTTTTTGTTGTTGATGTTTTTGAAACTCAGAGCACCTCAATCATTAAGAAAAAATACTTTTCATTTCAAGAGCAAAATCCTTGTAAACTAGTGTAATCATTCAATGCTATTTGATATTATTAATGAAGTTCATATTAAGTCTTTTTGAGCATTATGAATGACATATGTACATATATATAGTATATGCATATAATACATACTACACATATTATACATTACGTATAATCTTGTGGAATCATATCTAATTTTAAATCTTAATTGTGCATAAAATAAATTTGTCGTCCTCAATAAATTTATTAACAATAAACGTAAGTCGTAAGCTGTAAGATCTATTTCAAGTTTAGGGAATTTATTTGTCGTGTGGAAAGGATAATAATATTTAATGTCTACTTAAATTGCATGAAATTCAGTTCAAGTATATTGTAATTTTCAATAAAAAAAACCACAAAGGAGTGATTTGTGACAAGATTTTACAAATCTTCTAACAAGATATACGGGTACAAATAATAAAAATAAGAGAAAAAAAAAGGATTTGCAGTAACAAAAATTTAATGATGTAAATTTTGAGCAACACCGAAATTGTAATATGCTCGTAAATATTATATAGGTGATTCTGATATTGAAAATTTTCGATAACAATAAATACAAAACAAAAAAATAACAAAATAAAATAAAAATAGATTTTTAGCATAGACTTTATTTTTGTTGCGATTAAATAAATACCTTGAAAAAAAGATAGCTTTCATTGTAATCCCTTAGCAACAGACTTATTATTTTCAAAAACTAAATCCTTTGAAATTGTATAAATGTACGTGAATAAATAATGGTTCTTTTTACAATAAACGAATATAAAAGATATTTAACAAAAAAAATTCACAATTTCCAATTTAAAACACCGCCAAAACCATAGTTTTCGACATAAATTGATAAATTTAATATTTTTTAAAATAAAATATCTAACAAATTTTCCGCCGAATTTTTTTTTTTTTTTTTTTTTTTTTTTTTTTTAAATAAGGTATAAACAATAAGTTTGTTGAAAAAAAAATTTTTTTAACAAATTTTTATTTTATTAAAACTTTCAATTGAAAATTCATTTCAAAAGAATTGATATGAAAAACAAACAAAAACACGAGCCTTCAGGAAATTATTGGAAAAAAAATATTACACAAAATGTAGTTAACAAATTATATAAGTATGTGAAATGTGAAAAAAAAATATACATACATACATATATGGTATGTATTTTGTTTTTAAATACTTTTTCACAATAATTGAAAACATACAAAAAAAAAATATTTTTTTCAATATCAATTATTTTTTTATTTAATAAATTAAAATGATTTCTGATACTCGTAAAATAAAAATATAATAATAATAATAAAAAAAAAAAGAATTACAAATTTATAAGAAAAGTTTTCTTTTTAATTGAAAATATAACAACAAAAAAATACAATGAGAAAAAAAAAAGATTGAACATAAAAAATGAATAACAGTTAAACCAATATTTTTATTTCTGTATCTGTATACCTACCCTAATTTTTTTTTGTATTATACATATACGTGTATACATCTTAAAGCGTTTTAAGGATTTTCCTTTAGCCTTTATTATTTTCTTTTTTTTTTTTTGAATTCTTCAAGAATAATGAAAAAAGGACAAGAAAATTTCAAAAAGCAAAAAAGAAGAAAAAAAAAGCACATTTTAAATAAGCGAGTAGAGTGTATTAAAGTGAAATCCTTAAAACCGAACAAAAATCTTTTTGTTTTTTTTTTGTTCCTTCCTTTATACATATGTAATGTACATAAACGACCAAAAATTAAAAAAAAGAAAAAAGGATTTTCATTCGTTACTTTTTAAACAGAAAAAAGAAAAAGAAAAATTACGGATAATAATCATAATACCTATACATTCAGTTAAGTAGAAGTTTTAGTGCTTCCAGCAAACATTCTTAAATCATGAAATTTTGATATAATTTTCTTGGTATTATGGTTTGTAATCTAAAAATACTGTTATATTTCTTGCTTTTATTTATTTATTTATATTTGTATTTTTGTTTCCTTCTATAGAAGATTTTTATTTTATCAATTACATTTTCCTTTTTATCTGATTTTTGAATATATGTTTAACAAATGATATACAATGAATACAATTTCTTACATGAAAGTATATGTGTAATTGTGTAAGGTGTACATACATATGTACTTAGATTGTAGGTATATAGTTTACAAAACACTTCAAATTTTATTTTTTTATGATAGTACCTATAATGTAAATGTACAAAAAAAAAGTATATTTACAAGGTTTAATACATTTAAAGAAGATTAAAGATTTCCACTTAGATTTTTCTTTCTATTTTATATTGTTTAGTATATACTTGTATATATGTAGTAGGTACAAACTAAATTTGGATAAATTCGAATTTGTATGAAATTTTAATTTCAATTTCATAATTTCTTTTGAAAATCTCTTTTTTAGTGGTTGAATTCTACAAACAATATACAATCAAAATTTCATTATAATTCAGTTATTTGTTATAAAATATACATTTTGAAAAAAAAAAAACAGATTTTTTTCTTGTGCACATTAAGTAATATGAAGGTTCTTATGTTTACTTTTACTTTCAATTTAATGTATTTCCTCCTTCTTTTTTTTTTTTTTTTTTTTTTCAATTTTTCGTTGTGTAAATATTAAATTTTAATTTTTTTATAAAATCCTCAATTAGTATTATTACACATTTAGTAGAGATGGTTTTTTTTGTAATCTTTTTTCTCTTTTCATAGTTTCAGAGAAAAGAAAAAAACCATGCTACACGGGATCCGAAAATATGTATTTTAATTGAATAAAATATTTCAAATAACGAACTTGAATCTAATTAAGCTTTCAAAGAAATTCAAAAAGCACTTTCTTATTAATTAAATGTTTTTATTTTTTTATTTTTTGAAAATTGCAATTTTGATATTACATATTTTCCTTGCATTTATAATTAAATTTAATTAGTTCTTCTTTTTTTTTTTTTTAATTTAATAGAAATTGGAATGTGATTCATAAGATTCTCAATGAAATATCACAATTAATAATTCAATGAGAAATATCTTCTTTTTTTTTCCTTTCTACTGAAAAGTTTTACAAAGTATAGTTGAGAATTTTCCAATGAAATATAAATTTTCAAGGAATTTTTAATAATATATAACAGTAGTAGTTTAATTAAAACAAAAATTAAATTGACGTTATGGCGTTTTATAAGTTTATAAATTCAATAGAATTTAAACACGTCAGTGAATTTCTTTATTAATTTTTAAAATAAAAAATAAAAAAACTAAAAAAAACAAACAAACTTTTTTTTTTACTGTTATACATATTTTATTTTACTTTATTGTAATGTGATTTAGGATATGTTTCGTGTTCGCATTAACAATAAAATTATTGTAGGACATAATAAAGTGAATGTTATTGATCATTAAATATTTAATAAACATTAGCTCTAATAGAAGTGCAAAAGTGTACTCGTATATGTTGTAGGTCTATTCTTTGTTGATATTTGCATACATTTGAAAATATTTTATTTCATTTATTAATTAATTTTTTTTTTTTGTTTTTTTTTTTGTTTTTTATTTTAAATATCTAATAGATTAATTAATACAGAGTAGACTTATGATAATTTTGCAAAAACTTTTTATAATTTCTTTAATAGTATCAAATTTTTATCTTTTATTTATTGAATCTATTATAGAAAAAGTTTTCAATAATGTTATAAAATAATAATTGAGGATTTTTATATCTAGTCGTAAGGATACATTATTTGTAAAATGAGAAGTATATGTTTAGACTTTTGCTTGTCTGAAAATATTTTTTCATATACATAAAACTCTTATTTCTTAATTTAAAGCTTATATTTTCAAAAATGTATCTTTTAAAAAATGATACTTTGATATGCTTTTCTTTAAATACTCTCTAATGTAAAAGTATCAATTGTGAGGGTATAATTCGTAACTTATCTACCTTTTTTTTTATTTCTTTATTAAAGTTCAGGTTACTCTGTTGAAATTTACCTCGTACGTTTGTTCAAAAATGTGTCAATGTACATGCTTTTTTCTCATTTATAAATATTTTTAAAACTTTTATTTTTCTTTATTTTTTTTCTAAAACCTTTTTTCACACCTTCAAGTACTTGAGATGTTATCTCATTTTTCAATGTTACTGAGAAAAACAAATTTTTCCTGTTTTATTTCAAAATTTCTTTTATTCATGCATCAATGTGCCTTTTGCGTATATATACATATATGTACATATAAGGTCTATAAAAAATATACACATATCAATTTTTATTTTTCTATATACATATGTAGTTTTTTTTTCTTCACATTTTCATATTTTCAATTTCATTTCATTACTTTCCATTTACTTTTATATACATGGGAATCTTCGAATGTGTGTGTGTTTTTTTCTGAGTTACGTGTTTAATGTAACAACCGTTGCCATTTGATGTATTTTTTTTTTCTTTATTTTTTTATACACCCGAAACAAGTACATAACGTTATATAAATAGTACATATAGTATGTATAA
Organism: Bombylius discolor; assembly: GCA_939192795.1. NCBI lineage: Eukaryota > Metazoa > Arthropoda > Insecta > Diptera > Bombyliidae > Bombylius > Bombylius discolor. Next base: position 8,433,854 of record OW584243.1, on the reverse strand, counting down.
AAGCACTCATTTGGATTGTATCTTATACATTTTTGATGAAGTTTTTGCAGAGCTGAAATTACAGTTTTCAAAAATTATAATGTTTTATATTTTTTACATAAATATTTGTTGACTACATGATGACTGTAACTGAAAAAAAAGGATATCGTATTTAATTTAAGCTATACAGAATTTTTGATTTTAGAATTTATTTCATTTACATTGAAAAAACAAAATATTCCAATCGTATAATTTTATATATTCATATGAAAAATCAGAATAAGTTAATTAACTTAATTAGAAATATCTTGATTCTTACTTTTTTCTATCAAAAATTTTAAAAAAAATCATAATAAAATGAGAAAATTTTTTAAGAATATTAAAGTTAAAAATAATAAATTAATATTTAATAATGATTTTAATGCGTATGTATATGTGTGGAAAACATATTTCCCTATACATACATTTCTTTAGTTTTTTTTTATTTATGAATTCCTTGTTTTCTGTATGAATTTTAAATTTATTACAATTTAAACAATATCCTTATTACTTAAAAAAACCTATCATACAATAATTTATTTCCCACTAAAATCCTAGAAAAAAATTAAAGGACATTTTGTAATTGTGACAAAATTTTTTTTTTAATAAATTACAACAAATGTTAGCAAAGATTAATTCATTCAATATATCTTTTTAATTATCCTGATATACTTATACTATACGTACCAGTTTTTAACAAAATATATTTTATGTTTAAATTAACTTTGTAATAATGATTCAAAAAAATATAATGAATTTTAATAAATCGTTTTTGAACACAAAATCATTAGCAAAGGCAGTATGTACTTAAAAAAAACACAGAACATTTTTAGGTGGTGAATATCACAAATAGAAATAAACTATATAAATGTATCTGAGACTGACTGAGAAAATAATGTCTTATATTTTTTAAAAGTTATTTTATAATTTTTATACAACCTAAATTTGGCATAATATTGGTTATTTAAAATTTTTTTTTCCGAATGAAGAACATAAAAAAAAACAACAAATTGTTCATTATAATTTTAAAAATATAGACATTGAAATAAAACAAAAATAAAAAAAAGTTAAGCACATAATCACAAAAAAAAAAGATAATAAATAAAAGTTTCTTCTTTTTAATTTTGAATTTTGGCCAGAAAAATTAGAGATGAATAAAAAACCAAATCATACTGTTTAAACTTGACTCTCACACATATTTTTCTATATTTCAAAATAGAGCATATAGATATGTATAAAAATATATCTTTTATATACAAAAATGTCCTAGTTTGTCTGTCGACAAAATCAACTTAAATTTTATCCTTGCACAAATAGCTTTAAAGTATAAATGTTATACATGAATAACGGATTAAAATTTGTTTCAAAGAATAATCCATTTTTGTTATTAAAATATTAGTTAGATTTTATATGAAAAATCTATGCTATGTAAAATATATATGTACAAATATGTATGTACACATACATATACGTACATTTATGCATGGAGTATATTTTGCACGTACTGTGAATATATAATTATTCTTCTAATTTACTTTGACTGTTTATTTGTTTTTTTGTATGGTTTGTATAATCATGAATTTGTATACACATATACATATATCTGTATACATATCTATACATAAGGTCACAAAAGGCTTATAATGTTATGACGTGGCGAAAGCAATTAAGTCACTGAATTTGCATTTCGACATTTCAAGATATGGCAACAAGCAAAGGAAATGCCAACTTACACGAACTTTTAACTATAGCCAAGCCTTTTATATACATACACAAATACATACATATATGTATATTTACATATATAAATTTGTATATACATATATATAATATTAAATATATATTAAATTAAAACAAGGATATAAAAGTCATTCCACCCATTCATTTACCACCCACTTAATATCATCAACTTCTATTACCATTTTACTATTTCATTACTTTTTGCTCTTTTCTTATTTAATATTCAGTTTATTTTATATACATATATGTACATATGTACATACATTCATATATACATATATACATAGTATGATAAAAGCAAGCATGTACAAAGAAAGAAAAATAAATTATACTATACAAATGAAGCTTAAAAATTTTTTTATCAAATATATAAGTGAAAAAAAAATGTTAGTTTTGTCGCATTAAAAATGTAACCATTGTTAAAGAATATCTGAATATAAAAGCACAATACGAGTACAGTAGTTGACCATTTTGAAGTATACTTTATACATGAATGTCAAAAGAACATACACATAAGAATGGAATTAAATTCAAACATAAACAAAATTTTAATACAAAAAAAAAAAGAAAGAAAGAAAAATTGAAAAGAAAAAAAAAATGATTTCATATTTCAAAAGAAAAAATTGTCTGTTTAATAAAAAAAAAAAATTCGAATAATTTTCAGTAATTTTTTTAAAAATTTTAAAATTAAAAAATTCTGATGAATTCTCAGTAATTTTCTTAATTTCAACACTAAGTTCAATTCAATCAAATTTTAGTTTATCAAAAAAAAAAACGACAAATATTAAATTAACTTGATTTAAGATTTATTGTTTTTTGCGTTTTTTGTGTGGGTTCTTATTTATTTTTTTTTCTATTTATCATTGCTCAAGATTGTTCAAGATAAAAACATCCCACTATTAAAAAAATAGAAAAAGAAATAAATGAACAAAATTAAATAAACTTTTGCTAATTGTATTTTTTTGATTTAATTAAACTGTAAATTAATCAAAAGATATCCTTTCTTATAGATTAAAATGTTCAGAAATTTATCTTATTCAAAACTTATTTTACAATATAATCTATCTTAGTTGCAACATCAGAAAGAAAATGAAATCTAAATTTAAAAAGACATCATAAATAGCTTACATATTTTAATTAATAATTTAATTACCATTTTTTTTATTATTGTTAAAATACTTTTAATTTCAAATTAACATTTTAAAAGTAAATAAAATAATATCATAAATAATATAAATACTTTTCACAACAACAAAAATTCATATTAATACTTTAAATAAAATACAATCTCTTGATAAAATCATTTTAATTAGAAAATTTTTCTATTTTCATTTAATTTTTTGTTTTGCTTTTTGTATTTTGTTTTTTTTTTGGTAATTACACATTTTCGTTTAGGTTGGTTTAAACCCTTTTCAAGTTAATTAATAACGTAAATTAACCATTTAATAAAAAAAAATGTCAATAAGACTTTGTGTAGGTGTATTACACAAAAATTTTAATTTTAATAGCTTTTCACATTAATTGAAATAATTAAACATATTGTTAAACAAAATTTTGTTTGTATTTTCGAAATTTAAATATTAAAAAAAAAAAAAAATAGTTTAATGTTATTTTTGAATTATTGATGATTTCTTTACCTTTTAACCTCTTGTAAGTACAATACATAAAAATAATAAGCGAAAAATCAAAGTGAATTTATGAAAAAAAAAATTGGAATATTATAAAATCGATGTGAATGTGAATTATTACACTGGGGAACAGTGATTTTGCGGCACGGGATTTCGGAGTCGGTCTTAAGTAAATTTAGTCTCCTGAACACGAAAAAAATAACAGATCTGCCGAATTGACTCTAGTTTTTGAGATAAAGATAATCCACTTATAATGACAATACAATAAATTAAAATTAAATAAAATCAAAAGAAAATTTAATATAATTTTTCAGACTTTTATTTTCTAACAGCAACTGCTTAATTTAATTTAAAGCAAAGCAAAAAAAAAAAAAATAATAATTAAAATCAAGAAAAACGTTTTATATGTGATCGTGTAGCGTGTCTCTGGTAAGGTCAATCTCTTTTTAGGGAGCAGCAGTAGTCGGCCATCATATGGTGGTTCCACCGGTCTTAATACCTTTCCTCCATTATCTTGATATCCTGGTGGAACCGCTCCCCTTGTTCCTCGCTATAGTCTCCCAGGTTGTCAGGGAATCTATCCAAATGACTATGCAAAAAATGAATTTTAATACTCATATAAGCCCCTAGGTTTTCAAAATTCTCATGTATTTTGGTGATTATTTCAGAATAATCTGCTGCTTTGTGATTCCCCAAAAAGTTTTTCACAACTGATACAAAGCTCGTCCATGCTTCCATTTCGACCGGAGTCATGTGGTTTTTTAAAATTATTGTCGTTTATAAGAGTTCGAATTTGTGGTCCATCAAAAACGCCTGCTTTTAATTTTTCCATACTGAGGCCAGGAAATTTTTGACAAATATATTTGAAACAATCCTCAGTTTTATCGATGGCTTTGACGAGCTGTTTTATAAGCCCAAGCTTAATATGAAGAGGTGGAAGTATGATTTCTTCTCGGCTTATCAATGGTTTATTAAAGATATTAGATCTTCCTACGGTTATATTTTTTCTCAACAGCCAGTGTTTTTTACTCCAATGTTCTTTTTTAGCTCAACTATACCTAGACAGAGAAAACAGGGGTATTTAGTATACCCACGCATATTGACCACGTTAGAATTTCACTATGAAACGAATTCGGCAAAATGTAAAAGAAGCTATATTTACCTACAAAGAATTATACAAATGCAATAAGTTAATTACTATGTAGATGACAATAAGAATAACATAAAATTAATATAAACCTTATAATATTTGTCACGGTACATAAAACAAAAAACTTTTAGAAAAGTAGATTATTAAACTTTTATTATTTTGTGAAATAGGGTCTATCATGAGAACTGGAGTCAATTCAAACAAGACAACTACACACGGTTAATTGTAATGATAAGTATATGCTCAAATCACTACGAAACCTGGTGCCGCAGGAAAAAAAAATTTTTTTTCTTCCCCAGTGTTATTATTGTTTTACCAACTAAATGGGATTTTTGTAATAAATGTTGTATAGTTGATTCCATTAAAAGTCTTAAAATTATTTTTCGCAAACATATACATAAGCACATATTGCATGAAAACAGCATTAGGTGTGTTTTGTCTGATATTTAAATTTACTACTAGGCACCAATATTTCGTATAGATTTTTAATTTTTTTAAACTTTATTTTTATTTTTAATTATATTTTATTCTTAGTTTATTTTATGTTAATTTTAATTTAACTCAAATCTATTTTGGTTCTTATTTTTTATTTTAATTTTAATTTTAATTTTTGTTTTTTATTTCTTTCTCTAATTTGATTTCTACTTTAATAGCTCCGTTACCATGTAGGTGTTATTATTATAAATAAATAAATATTGTCCTTTGTGAAATTTATTTGAAAGTCATTTTGATAATTTACGTAACAGGAAGAAATCATTATTTTCATTATTAATACATACATATTTTAAAAAACACATAAGTACGTACATGCACATATTACTTAAGTATTATTGATTACTACTTATTTGCATACAATTTGAACACAATGGAAACTACTACATACAAACATATAAGTATATAGTTTAATTAGCTTTTATATTACCTTTTATTTTCTTCTATAAGAATTTTAAGGTTAAAAACAAATTATTATTATTATGCATTCTTGTTAAATATACCATAAAAGAGCTCCTCTCATGCTAATTTAAATTAAATTTATTTTTATTTCAATAGAAAAACCCACATAATAACATAAAAGTATGTTATTTCAATTTCATTCACATTTATCCTAAAATAATTTCATATTTTATAATAATGATGATGATGATGATAATAATCCTTTATTATTAATTCATTGAAAAATATGTACATATGTGTATTGTTTCCTTCTTCGTATTTTAATTGAAAATATTATTCAACACATTATAATTTATGAACACCTACACTATATGTAATACGTTCTATTTATTCGATTATAATTAAGTATTTGTTTGTATAATATTTTACGTGTGCAGGAGATAATACGAATATAATTAACTTAAAATAGAATGATTGAAATTTATTGGTAATGATCAAATAGAAATGCAATATTGTCATCAGATACATAGATTTGTCTTTGATAAAATAATTCTTCTTAATAATTGTATTAAAAATACCTTTATGTTCACGTTCTTTTTTTCTAAACTTATACCTTCTATAATCTCATAAATAAATAAGGCGTGTGTGTTGAGCGTTATTGGCTATGGCTATGCGTTCCAGGTTATCATGATAAAGAGGGTAATTAAAATTTCGACGCTCTTGCTCGTGTATCAGGTTCACATTACTTGTGAATCTTTTTTTATTTACTTATTACTGAGAAAACAGATAATAAAAAATTAAAAATAAAAATAACTAACGTCTGTTAGAAAACATTACTTTTTCATTCATACGTCAATACAGTTTCTGTTTATTAGAGCTATAATTTTTACATGTTTTGTTTATTCATCTACACGGTTTTTTTTCTACCTAAACTTGATTTATCATCAAACGATAAGATCACACAATTATATATATATACATATATAACTATATATATGCATGTATATATAGTATGTACATATGTAGATAATTTGTCTAATGCTTAAAAAAAAGACTTCTTACAATTTTCATACCATATCATATAAAAGCATATCCAGATCCTTGAAAACTGAACTGATGTTTCTTTTTCAGTTTTTATCCTCTTAAATTACAATTTTTTTTTAAAAACAGAAACTTCTAACTACACAATTTCGATTATTCTTAAAAAGTAGAGTGGTATCTTTATAAAGTAAAATTTATATGAAAATTATACTCAAATTGGTTCACCCTTTATATCTGTGATATTGTATATACATACATATATATAATATGTATATCTATATGTATTTATGTAGGTACTGTGTAAAAAGCATCATAATAAAAGGATTTTGAAAAATGATATGCAATAAAAATGAATAAATATAAAAGGATATACCGAAAAATTGTAAAATACATAGTATTTGTTTAATGCATAAAATTTTTGTATATGTACATATGTACATACATACATACCTATATATAATATACATATAATTTACCGCCTTTTATATGTAATTAAGGTTTACCACAAAATTCTTACTTTATATTCTCTTCAAATACCACTTTTATGACACATAAAAAAAGGTATTGAATGACACTATATAGAAATATCTTCAAAGGATTTCTTTAATATTGTATGTACTTGAATGTTATTAATCGAATATCATTATACACTTATATGTATATATAAAATGTAGTTTGTATGTATACACATATATGTACATAATATACATATATAGTATGTATGTATCATTATTTTTATATTTTACAGAACGTGTAAAAAAGAAGTTCATTTGTTTTGAACAATTCGATTGGCTTTTTTCACAAAAGGTAACTACAATTTATAATATAGGGTACTGTATAGATGTAGTACATACATACATATTACTAAATTTATTTTTCTTAGAGAATAAAATAAAGTATAAAAGCAAAAACAACAATAATGAAGTTTAGAAATTTATGGTCTTTTTTTTTTTTGGTTTTTAATTTATTCGAATTTTCTAAATATTTTTTTTACATGTGAACATTAAATTGAAAGCATAAATAAAGTAAAATTATACATACATATATGCTTTAAAGATACATACATACATATATGTACATTGTACATACATATACCTATGCAGTTTTTTTTTAAATTCTATTGGAAGCTATTTTTCTAACTTTCGATCGTTAAAGAATAAAACTAATATATTTGATTATCACAACAACAAAAAAAAAAAAAAAACATACAGCTAGTGAATGCCTTACAATTTATTCAAATTCAAGACTAATAATAGAATAATGATTTTTCTCATACTTTAAGAATCAATAATTTTGACCTTTAAAAATTGAATTGTCTTTGTTTTTTTTCTTTTTCTTATACTATAAGCAGTTATTATTGAGTAGAAACTTAATAATTATTCAAAGTTAAAATTATTTGCAAACACGAAATGTTCCTACTTTTCTTTTCTGCAATATGCGTTCTCCAGCAAGTTAAATCGAAAACAGAAAAATTAAACACAATTATGAACTATTTTTTGATTCTAAATAAGAACGACTCAAAAAATAATAAATTTTCTATCTGTGTTTTGTGTTAAGACTGTACAAATATCAATTTTGTATAAACAAATTTAGTGGTTTGCATTTCACTAAAAACTGAAAAATGCAAATGTATACATTGTATGTCTGACATAAAATAGTAAAATTACCTTGACTAGGCATCATATTGAACTGTTGCACCTGTGCAAAAAAAAGTCTACGTTACTGAATTTTTGTTTTTCTTAAATTTTTTAAAATAAATTTCTATATCAATTTTTTTTCTGTACTATTCAGTTATAGATAGTTTCTACATCACCAGGAAATAAAAAAACGAAATTAAATTTAAAAAAACGGGCGTCAGAAAAAAGTTCATATTTGTCCTAAAAAACTTTTTAGTTGAAAACTATATACGAGTATGTATGTGCATTTAGTATATGTATATGTATATTCTGAAAAAAAAGAAGCTTTCGAGAAATAATTAAATATTTGAAAAAAAAAAAATATGTGAAAATTTAATTAATCATTTTTAAAGCAGAAAATTTATGGGAAAATCTACATTTAATAAAATTGCAAATCCTTTATAAAGGATACAATAGTGAAAAAGTGTAATTGTCCTCTAATAAATATTAAATATGGGTATAGATAATACACGGTATGTTAGTATCGTACTTATTATTTTATTTTGAATATTTAAAAAAAAATTATATGTGTATGTTTTTTTTAAATATATATGTATAGATATCTATAAAAAATATGTACGTAATCCTTTAAACATATGTACATATATGTATATATATACAAACTATACATTCAACATACAAACTGTACATACATATGTATATAAGTATAATGTACGAGTATGTGAATGATTTTAAATGCAATTAACTTTACTGTGACCTTATTTTGATTTTTTTTTCCTTTTCCTTTTAATATCATATTTCATAACAAAAAAATTACACAGTATCATATATATTTAAACGTTTCCAAGAATAAAAATGACCAGGTGAGGTGTTAGATATCATGCATGATAACAGTATACATATACACAAATAATAATTATTTGTTATTCCTCTAATGAATTGTCATACATCTGTATATGTATAAAAGTATGTAAGGGTAATTAAATTAAAAACGATACTTTATTTTATAAAAAAAAAAAAAAAGTTACATAAATTTTCACACACACATACAATTAGAGTCAAATATAATTTTAAAAAAATTTCACTAATCTTTTTTTAAATTTCTAATATTGGTATCGTTTTTATTTTTGAAAAAAAAAAAAAAAAAAAAAAAAAAAGAATTTGTTTTACATATTCTATTATGATAGGTATTAAAAAGGGATCCAGAATATCATGCCTTAAAAATATTATTTATTTCTTGTAAAATACAACGTATTCCCGAAAAACTAAAATTTTTTATCTATATGAGGTGAAAAATATGGTCAATCTTTTATCAATAGAACTTCAAAACTGTGGAATGCTCTTATAATCTTAAGACCGGGTTTATACGTACGGTTTTTTGGACGACCTTATCATCCATTACGCTTTGATAAATTACGAAAATGACGTACGTACGTTTACATGGTCACTTTTTTAACCTATCTAAAATTCTCTTCATTCTCTTTTATACTTACTTTATTTCTTGCTTGGTAATTTGTGTGGTATTAAGGTCATATACTCATATGGTTAACTGAAGAAATTGCGATAATATGAACAAAAATATCAAAGTAACGAATATAGCACAAAAAGGAACAGCCGTGATCGAAGAAAAAGATTGATTAACCTGTGAGTGACTTCCCACCGCATACTTCCTACTTCTTTTCCATATAAAACCGGTTTTTACGTTCTATCAAAAAATATATGAATTTATTACATTAGTCTATAGAACAGTACGGTAAGAGAAGGAAGGAAGTGAAAGCTTTTTTAACTATGCTTTAAAGCGCTTTGAAATTTAAGTTTTGTTTTTAACATGATCAAGATGAATGAAAAATAAAAAAAAATTGTACTCTTGTGTGTTAAATAGAATATAAAAAAAATTTCAAATGGTGAAACATATGTGAATAAAATGAGTCACACCGACACCATCAATTACCTTGTTTATGCGAAGCTTTAATTCGCATTAACTCATGCCGTTTTGACTAAATACGGATGCATAAACCAAATTTTAAAACGCATTGAAACTTTATTTCGTTTTGAGTGAATACACTATAAAATCCGAATTTAAAATTTCAATGCGTTTTTAAAATGTGCATGTACACTTTTTTCGTTTTAAATGAATTGTCATATTTGACCTTTCAAAATGGTGTTGGTAACATACTAAACATCAATATGAACTTTTAGAGTAGTATTAGTTTATTACTCAAAACGTTTTAAGTGAGAATGAAATGTTGTACTACGCATAAACACCAATTAAAATGTATTATTTCAAAACGATGTTCAAAACGTTTTATCGTTAATACGTTTTAATTTTTGTGCATAAACAAGGTAATTATCGTATTCGCATGTACATATGTATTTCTATGCAGAAGTAAAAGCTTTTTTAACAAAACTGAAATATACTGATGTACATTCAAAGCTATTTCACTAATGGGGTTCCAATGTTGGAACCCCAGAACAAAAATTTTTGTATGAGACATTTTTATACTACATAAGAATTCTTTCTGTCTATATATTTTTTGATAGAACCAAACTGTTCTATAGTCTAATTTAATAATTACAATTTTTAGTCGATACTACATAAGAATTCTTTCTGTCTATATATTTTTTGGTTCTATATAGGGTAAAAAAGTGACCGTATAAACCCTGTCTTAGAAGTTCAAATGTGGCATCCATCAAACATTAACACTTATTTTATTTTATTTTCTCCAATCCACTTTTTCATTAACATGTGCATGTGTTGTGCATAATAAAAGTGAAGTATAAAGGGATACCTAAACGTCGTGACGCATAATAAAAAGAAAATAAATTCAATTGAAACTAATGAAATGTTTTTAATGCATTTCCTAGATAGACTGATCATTCGTTATTTATACACCCCATTTTCATTTATGTATTCTAATTTGAAAATTAATAAGAACGAAATGTAGTGCAACACCGTATACATAGTTAGTTTCTTTTAGCTCCTTTATATTTATGATCATTGGCTTTTTTTATTCAAATAATTTTTATTTTTTATTTTAAAAAATTTTTTTGAAAATACATAAAAATTATTACCTATTTTACTTTTTACTATATCACTTACGTACTATAATTACACTTACTTTTTATTTTCCTCAAAATTGTAGTGTTTTTTTTTTTAATTTTTATTTGAATATTTGTAAATAAAAATATATCTGTATTTTATTTAATTTTCCTTATTAAAAAAATAAATAAATAAATAATGTTAAAGGCAATAAAGTGTATAGTTTTCCGGAGAATCATACATATCTGAAAACATATATACATATATGTATACATACATATGTAGGTACTGTTTATGTTGATAAATTTCATTGATTGCTCATCAATAAATAAGATATGCATGCATTTCTATGCGCTTAATGTTTTCACGCATGTGTGACTACAAGGCAATATTATAATCGTTTATGCTATTCAAGTATTAAATAGCTATGAATAAATTATTATATGTATGTTATGTTTGTACAATATGGAAAATATTTGTTTTTATTATACATGTTAGAGCATTCAGTATAGTAATAATAAAAATATCTAGACGACATAATAATTTATAACATGTGATATAAAAACTATACATTTAAAAGGTTAACAATTTAAAGAAAAAAAAAAAGATTTTTAACTGTTTTCTCATATTACATTTTCTGGAAAGCAAAAGCAAAAGCCAAAAAAGAGAAAAAAATAAAAAAATAAAAATAGGTACATTAAAAAAAAACATATTTATTACATATACGAGTAAATATGAGTTGATATGAAGGATATATTATAAAATATTATACATACTTTTATAAGTGTATAATTATTTTCTATCAAAATTATATACATATTCAGATACATATTTTATCTATCTACATATTATGTAACATATTTTGTAATAAGTAAATAGAATAAATGGAAAACATTGACACTGTTAATACTGACAATGAATAAAATTCAAGAATAATATAATACATTATTTTATTTAATTTTGTTTTTTTGTTTTTTTATTAGTCACCCACTACACATACTAAAAATTTATGAAGTATAAAAAAAAGAGAAAAAACAATAAAACAAATAAAATGAAATATTTTTTATGAAACTATAAATTTGTAAAAAGATGTCGGGTGTTTCAAAAGGATATTGAATTATTAAAATGATAAAATTGATAAAGTTTTTTTTTTTTTTTATGAAATCAATCACACATTGAAAAAATTTCTTCTATTCATTTTTTATTCAATTTTTTTTTTAAACATTAAAATACTATGATTTTTAGAAATGTTCATGACACATTGTCAGAATCATTTTTAATTTATATGAAAAATTATAACGTTAAAGAAATTATATGTGTTCTAATATTTTTAACTTCTGAAAATTATTAAATTTGAACATTTTCATTTTTAAAAAGTTTCAACTTTTATTTTTCTATAATTTTAATAAATCATAGGAAATCATTTTCAAACATTACGACATCAATATGTATTTGCAAAGACATGTTTAATCATTGTGATAGAAAAATTTTTAAGAATTATTTTCAAAACTTTTATTTCAATACACATTTTTCAGACTTTTGTGAGAAATGAATTATTCAAATTACAGAGTGAAAAGATAAAAGCATATTTGGTTTTTAAAACTTACCCTATGTTATTCTGTTGCACACATACATATACATATTGAGTGTTTCGTTTGGTTTCGTTTGAAATGATACCAGTGATAGGTCTCATCGAGACAAACAAAAAATTTTATTTGGGGGGTTGCGGCGTGTGGTTTAAATCTCAACGGTTTGGCCGCTAGATGGCAGTGAAGATTTTTTGCACTTTTTTCACAAAACACCTCAGGATCACTTTGTATTTAGAAAAAATATGGAGTGAACTTTGCCCTTTTAAATAAAACACTACTTGTCCCTCTACCCTGAACCGAATTTTTCCCAAATTTTTGTGCTTAACCCTGTTTTGCTCAAGAAAAGCTTAAATTAACCCCCACTTTTTATTGCAGAATCAAAATGCCCAATCAATTTCCAATGAAATTGCCAAAAAAAGTAAGGCCTTATCTTTAAAAAAAAACATTTTTTCAGAATTTATTGCATTTATGAATTTAGAATTTACAATGCAACTTTTATTATTTATTATTTAGTTTTCAGAAATCTCAGAGAAAATGAGAAAACAGAAATTATGTACATACTATTCATTTTATATTTGCAGATCACTATTTTTAAAATCATTCAGAAAGGTTTTACAGGATATTGTATTGATTTGTCCTGTGACAACAGTTTTTATAACAGTTTTAATTGTTAAATTTTTAAATAATATTCTGATTCCATATATGATTAAATTGATATACATACATGACTATTTTTAAAATTCATAAGTATAATTTAATTTCACATTTACACATTATCATACACATAAAAAACAATTAAATAAATAACTTTTATTTGGAATTTTTTTTTGTTTTATTTTTAAATTAATGTTAAGTTTTTTTGGAAGGAAATTTTTGAGCTTATTACTGATGTATGTGATTATTCATGAAATGCAAAGAAAATATACATGTGTATGTACATTTTTTTTGTTGAATTTATTTATTTACTTTTTTTTTTTCAAGTCAAATAAACTTAAAAAATTGAAACTTAAAGTCTTTCTATATATAGGAAAGCAGTTTTTGAAAAGTTTCAAGTTGCTGCACAAGCAGAATACAAAATACTTGATATGCTTAGAGTATAAATGGCATAAAAGATTTTCATGAAAAAAATTGTCAAATATCTTTAAATTCTTGAAGTGATATTAAGTTTATGATTTTTTCGGAATAAAAGTAATAGTAAAAAATAAAAAGTGGTAAGTATCTGCTACAAATTTTAACGAACGTAAAAATCTTTTTCAAGAGCTTTCGAAAATTCTTTTCGGTTTTTTTTTCCTTTTTTTTATCGTGAAAGTTTGTTGACCTCTGTATGGATGATTTTTCCAGAAACCTAGAAGAAAAATTATGGGTAATTGACTTTTGGTGACTGGGAAAAAATGTATCGTTAGAAAAAATTAACTTGATTCCTTCTTTTTTTTCTCGTTATAAAATTATAAAGTTATGGCTTGAATTGCTTGAAAAATTAAGTAACTTCTTTTATAATTTTAAAGGTTAAAAAAATCGAAAATTTTACTTTGAATTATTTTATGCTGAAATGAAAAAAAAAAAAAAATTATGTAATAATTTCCTTGTTTTTTGTAATTTTAAGTTTATTCACTTAAAAAATATATAAAAAAGTTATTCAATTCTAAAATTAAATTAAATAAATTTTTTTCCTCAGTACACATTTTTTCAATTAATCAAAATTTATTATTTTGTTAGATTGTATCATCTGTTTTTGACTTACAATCAAAAAGGCCAATTATAATTTTTTCAATATTATTTAATGATTTCAAAGTTAATTTATCATAAAAATTGAAAAACTTTTTTTTATTTTTCTTTTTTATTTTATTATTGAATTCTTGCTCTTTTACTGTATACATATATACCTATATACATACATATATACATATGTATACATATACATAGTATATTTTCAAAAATGTTGACAATCAATATTTTATTTCAAATTCAACAAACGTAATCTTTAAAAAAAAAAAATAAGTAAAAAATAAGGAAAATAAATTTGTTGTTGTTTTGAAATGCTTTTTATTTTCGTTTTACTTAGCTTCTATACTATTTTTGGTAAATCATTCATCTTTTATTCCTTTTTTTTCATATAAAAAAAATGTATAAATAATAAAAAACAGGAAATATTTTTCTATTCAATATTGTTGTTTTTGTATTTACAGTTGCCAAACAACAAGTTGTTGCTTATACTCAAAAATCTCAAATCAAACATGAAAATCGTCATATTCAACTTGTTCGTGAATATGGTTTTCATCCAAGGACAAAAGAAACTGTACAAGATGGTGATGTTCTGCCAAAAAAATTTGAACCATTTCCGGAAAATATGTATGGAAAACCACTTGAAGAGATCGATACATTCATTTATGAAGAAGTAAGTACTTTTGATGTTTTCTTTTTATTATTATTATTATTATTATTTTTTTTTTTTTAAATGATAATATAATATATACACATATATACATAGATATACCTATGTATGTTGTATTTTCTACCATAATTTATAGAAGAAAGTAGAGTATCTAAAGTGATGCTTTTATACAGTTATACATAATATATGTATAAAATAACAAGTGCTAAATTATATCAGTTTTCATTTTTATTGAAAATATTTTTCTCATGTTTATATGAATTGTACACCTGGTGTATTCAATAATAATAATAAAAAAAAAGGAATACGATACACATATAGGTACTTACTCAGCAGGTTTTTTTTTCTTATAATTTTTATATATGTATGTACATTGTACATACATTAAAAAAAAATTACAGTTTATGAATACCTGTATATTGATTTTATATTGACGTGTTTTCCTCTTTAAAAAGCAATTTTCCCCCATTGTTGTCTTCATCATTAGTTATCGTTATTGGTGAATGTTTATTTATTTTTTTTTTTCTTGTGCGACCATATCGTTAGTGTTTTTCTTTTCTTTTTTTTTTTTTGTTATTATTTTCTTTTAGCCAAGAAAATGTTCTTTTTAACAATTTAGAAATGTAATATAATAAAATACACAATGGCACTTTTGTTAATTTGTACGATTAATGAACAAAGAAATAAAATCAAACACAGTGTGTATGTGATTATATTGTAAATATGAAATTAATACAAAATTTTAAATTTTAATATGAGATTTTAATAATTAAACTTTCATTATACTATATAATTTTACGTTTTCACATTTTTTTTTTGTAGAATAAATTTGGAGAAAATACTTTAAAAAAAAGATTTTCATTAAGATGTACTCTTATAATTTTCCAAAAAGTTTAAACTTATAAATTTCCATATAAATTATGCTGCCAGTATACATTTGAATCATCTTCATCAGGATTTTATCTAAAACTTTTGAAGAAAACGAATATTTAAATTTGAGAAAGGGAATTTTTGTTTTTTTTTTAGAAATTCAATATTCAGTTCAATAACATTTTAAAAATAGCATTGTACTGTTTAGTTTAGAGCGACAATGCTTTAAACCAGTAATTAAAAGTTAAGAAAATATACATACATATATAAATACATACATATGTATATGTATGTATAATAAATAATGAATCTAAATAAGAAAAATAGAACGCTCTTATTTGTAATTTTTCTTTGTTTTTGTAAATGGCATGAATTTCAAATTGTATGTATATACTCGTACATATCTAAATTCTCATATGCAAATAAAATGCAATAGTATAAAAGTCAAAATTAAAATAAAATTATTGAAGTTACATAGGTATATAGAACAAAAACAATTCTCAACATAATACCATGACACTTCTTATGTAAAATAAAATATATCTTCTTTTTTTTGCTACATCACATTCAAATTTTTATTTTTTTTTGCATTTATGAAATCTTGTCATAAATATTTTCAATTGAAATTCGACATGCAAATATATGATGTATTTTAAAATTTAGGTCAATATCAAATTTTTATAACAGAAAACTATTTTTTTTTTAAATGCAAAAAAAAAAAAAACAACGATTTCATACTTGATTATATTCAATTTAACTTTTTTTTTTTTTTAATTTTTTTGAACGAAAATACATATGTATATCTAAAAGACTACAATGCTTGAATCATTATCCCTCACAAGAATGATTGAATATATTTTTTTATTGGTCATATTTTTATTTTATTTTATAATGAAGTTTAAATAATTTAATTGGAAAAAAATTTTTTATTTTCAATTTTATCTGATGACAATTATTTTTTCTAAACATTTTAAATATAAATTGTTTCATTTTTTATAAATAAAAAAAAATATTTTTTAAATGTTGAAATAGTAAGCAAAAATATATATGTATATATTTTTTTAATGGTTTAATTAAATAATTGCCTTGTTAGAGTTTGGTAAAATTTTCTACAATTATTTTATTTCGATTTGTTGATTAAAGAAGGAAGGATATGTTTCTATGTATTAATTAGAATGAAAAATTTGGAAAAAAAAAATTTGTGGTGATTCAATACTTTTAAATGAACATTTTAATTTAAAATTAAACTTATACATAAAATTTTTCATCGTATTTTATACCGACAAAGTATAGATAGATACATATTTGTTTTTTTATGTTGTACGTATCGTGTACACGTTAACGATTCAAACCTTCTTAAAAATTCTTAAGAATTATGTTCTTTTCTTAAAAATCAGGTGATAAAATTCAATTAAATCTTCTTAAAATTGTTTACAGTCAATCTTTGTCGTAAGATTGAAGAAATTTCAATTTTTCATTTAATAGTAATAAATTGTTGTGGTGGTTAAGTTTTTCTATATATAGAAATAAAATATGATCAAAACCTTTTGAAGTATACATATTTTCTTTTAATTGCTCAATTCTTTTTTTTTCTTCAGTTGATTTTTTCTTATGAAATCAATATATGTATGTATGTATGTATGTACATACATCATAGTTTTTATTAAATTTTTTGTTCGAATTAAAAAAAAATTCTTTTTAACAATTGAAACAAGAAATCGATATAATAATCCTTTTAGTTTTTTCTGTTTTTTAGGATACGTATAATATTTTTATTTTTTAAAATAAACAATTTTCGTCATTTTATTAACTTTTCATTTTGAATTTAAAAGTTTTAATTGAAAGAAAAAAAAAACACAACAATTCAATTAGATTTTTAAAATTTAGTTATAAAAAATATCATTCATCATTTAGGTATGTACTTTGAAAAAAAAAACGAAAATGTATTAGAAATTTAATTGTGATATAATATTGTACAGACATAACAATGAAAATATTTTTGACAACAGAAATATACATACATACATATGTGTGTATGTAATATATTTTATAATTTCAAAACTTCAACATTAAAACTTCTTCGGAAAAAATTATTTTGTTTATTTTATTAATCATTATATTCAAAAGTCCAGTTAATTTTAAATGTATTATGCAGATTTGTACATATTTATTCAATTCATATAATACGTATATGTATGTATGTATTTGAAAAAAATAAATAAAATGAAAAACATAACAATATATCGTACATAATTATTATGTAAATTTGTTACTGTCAAAAAGTAATTAAACTTAACAGAATTCTCAAATGTTTTAAAAGAAAATATCTAATTGGAAATAAATCATATGTGTTTATATGTAGCATACATAGAAAGTTTAACATATTCATACTGCATCTCTATATATGCATAATTTAATTTCATAAAAAATGTGTATAAAAGTATGTACAATATATGATATCATAAAATTTTTTTTATACATAAACATAATATGAGTAAACATTACTTAGAGAGGATAATCAAAAAAGATGACATATTAACTGTGAAGTTTTATATGGTATACATATCTCTTTTTTTTTGTATCTTTTGTTAATGATAAAATATTAGTACATATTAGTAAGTGGAAATCATGTAAATAAATATTTCATAAATAACATTTTTAGATAATGTATTTGAAAATACACACACATTATGTATTCGTATATGTATAGAAAATATACTTATATAGGTATTATAAATTTTAGAATTTAACTTAACCACATTTACCGCATTTGAAATGTATGTTTATGAATTTTGGTTTAACAAAATTATGAAAATTTTGCTATGTAAATTTTAATATTTTTGATTTATCAACAAAAATTCATATATAAAGTACTCTACATAATGTTATACAATTTATTTTTGCTAAAAATGTAAAACTATGATGAATTATTAAATAACATTTCTAAATTTAAAAACAAAAAAAAAGTATCTAAACAACTACATAGAACTGCAGTATTTTCATTCGTACTCTCATCTGAAATGGCTTGTGCAAATATCTATATTTACAAAAACAAATGTTAAATACATATACATACTAATTTTAGGATGCATTTATAATAATGATGTGTGTAATTACATTTCAATGAAATTGATTATTTTTTCATGCATACTTTTTCAACGAAACATTTATTATTAATCATGTTTCGTACAAGGATGTAAAAGTTTTAATTTTTAGATAATTTAATTTTTACTAATCCAGAGGAATACAGAAACAAGTAAACTTTTATAAAATAATAAATTAAGGGCTAAAAATATTTTTAGATTTATAATAATTTAGCATTAGCGTTTTATATCATGGTATTGTTTGCATTAAATAATGTATTTTCCTCCCCCTATTTTGATCTTCATTCTACGACAGAACACGTCTTAATAATCTTTTCAACTTCAAAAGAGTCCAGAACATTTCATTGGATGATTGAGCTCACAATTTTTCATCGAATATAATTTTTCTTTCTTAGCATGCTTGGAATTCTCCATTGGAAAATCGAGGAAAAAATACATAATTTTCTTTAAAAAAACAAAAAAAAAACTTTTTTATGATAAATGGAATTTTCTTGTAAATAGGTGAACGATTAAACAAACGAAAAAAAGAAAGAGGAAAAGAGCGTCTTGACAAGCATAAATCATTTTTATTACAAAAATTTAAGATTTTATAACACAAAAACATCTTTATTTTTTTTTCACGAATTTTGATAATATTTTTAAATATATTCATGTTTTTTTCTTCCATTTTTAGATATTAAAATAATATATAGTAGGTACATATATTTTTTTTAATACTTTGTACGTGGTAGTTGCTATGTTCCGTTGGGCTAAGTAAAATGCTCATAAGTATTTTGGCATGAAATCATCTAACCATCGTTTTGTTTCTTGTTGATTAAGGGTGTTTCACATTGTCCAAACACAGAGAATATCATTTTTATCTAATCACCCTTTATTTATATTTTTTACGTTTTTATAACAGCAATAACCACATACTACATATGTATATATGTATGTATATGTAAATCTAAACGAATTTCTATAACAATAGTAGGTACTTTATTATTGTGATGTTTGTTAAATTTCTAATTAAAATCCATTTGAAAAACATTGTTTTTGTTGTAACCATATCTCACACATATCATAGCTACTATGGTACTTACTATAAAAGCTAAATAAAATTATTATAGATTAATCTCACCTGAAAAATCTACAAACGAAAGTTTGAATTCAATAATTAGAAACCGATGATGACACCAGAACCATAAATAGATAAATTTTTAATGCTATTTAATGTGGAAAAGTAAATGTATACCACATATCATTATTATATGGTAGATTTCTATTTCAAATTAATTCATTTCATTTTATAATCGCTTGAATTGATTAATAGGTATCAAACCAAAATATCTGTATATTTATATTTACTATATCCAAATGTACAAGATACATATACACACATGTACGTAAATCTATTAATTTGATGAGAAATTAGATTTTACAAATAACTTTGACGAAAATTGCTTGTGAAAAGTCGAAGAGATTTAAACTTTAAACTTATATAATTTACCTTGTAAACCAATAATGAACATTATTTAATTAAATATAACTTTCAGGATACTTTTTGAATCCTTGTGAATTTTTTATCGAAACCTTAAATTATTATTGATTTCGAAATTTTTGTGAAAATTAAAATTCCCAGAAAAAGTTTCTAATATTAAAGATTTTTTTATGCAGATTTTTCTTCCTGGTTTCCTTTTTTTAAATTTTAATTACGAATATCCTGTTTCTTACGTAGTAAAAATTTAACAGTATTATATGTTCAGCTTACACTTTTTTTCTTGTCAAAATAAAAAAAAATAGAATAAATAAAATTGTTGACATAAAATTAAAAGCCAAAAACGTGAGAACAAAAACGATGAAATTTAAAAGACAAATAAAAATAAAATAAATTTCATGATAGAGTTTTTTTTCCCCACGATTTAATAGAAAATATACACGAAAGGATACAAAAAACTTTATATGTCTCATAAAGATGCTGTAATAAAATAATACTGCTTGTACCTTTTTAGGTTGATTTTTATTTCAAAAAATATTTAACGATTTTATTTAATTTTAGAATTATTACATTTTAAATAAAAATTGTTAGCACAATTTTAAAATACATATATATAAAATATATGTATATTGTGTAACAAACATTATATACTACTTCTAATATGCTACATAGATATGTATACATGTATATACATATTTTGTGCAATTAATATAGTTTTTTTTTTAATTACTGTGAATTTTTAAAATTTTAAAATTTTTTAATAATCCTTTCATATTTTATATTTCCTTCAACATTTTGATAATATACTTCCACTGGTTACCAAATATTTTCACATCAATGCCATTTTGTTTAAGAATTTTAAAATCTGATTGTAATCCTGGTGCATTTATAACGTCTTCAATCAATTGAGTTAATTTATCACTTGTAACTTTTTCATAAAATATTTTAAAATCATGACTTCTGGCGATTTTGTCTTCAATCATTTTTACAATTACTTTTCTTGGTAGAACAGTGATTACTTCATTGATGAAATCTGCATAACTTCTTTCTACATTGAAAAAAAAAAAAAAAATTAGAAAAAAAATTATTGAAAAAAGTTTTATTACACAATTTTAACGTTATAAATTTTTGTAACCTTTTAATAATCGATCATGTAATTGTATCTCATCAGTATCTTCTGCTTCATTTTCAAACAATGAAAAAATGTTTTTATTCTCATACCATCCTTGAATTTTCATATAATTAATTAAAGCTTGATATTCTTTTGATTTTGTTATATTTTTTAGAATTTTTGACATTTGATCACTTTTTAAAAATTTAATTGTTTGATTAAAATTACAATCATACGATAGATGTCTTGTATAGATTTTAAAAATACGACGCAAAGGAAGAACTGTTTTTAAAATTTCTAATTCCTTATGTAAAACATCAATATCTATTACAGTTTCAGTAATATAACTTGAATTAATTGTATAACAAAATGATACAGTTACAATAAAAATAAATGCAAAAATAACACCTTTCATTTTTTTTTTTTTTTAAAGTGTATCAAATAAACTTTATTATTAAAATTATTTAAATTTATTTTTTTGTTCTTTTTTTCTCAAAAGAAAGATTTAAACTAAAAATACTTTGAAATTTTTAACAATAGTTTAGACTTTGTAATATATACTGAACCAGATTTTATTGCAGATATACTTATCAGTAAAATAACAAAAACAAAAATGCATGTACATTTTTATTAGCTATTATTTTTATAATTTCACCACACATGTGTAGAAATATTTTTAATATTTAATATTAATAAAATTAATTGAACAATTTTAAGTACTCTATAGAAAAATTTCAAGATTATTACGAATTTATTATGAAACATTTTTTTTTTTTTTTTTTTTTTTTACAAAATACCACAAAATGAATATTAATTAGTGTTGATATTTAAAAAATTAGAAAAAATGCAAAAACAAAAATAAAATAAAAATTTAATTGAATTAATTATATTTCAATGAAATAGACAGACAATAATTATTTAAATAGACTGTCTATTTTTTTCTTATTTATTTACAAAAATTTTTGTAGTAAAAACATGTTTTATTTAAGTTAGTTAATTTTTAAGATTTTTCTCAATCACATACATTCAATCTTATTTGATTTCTTTAAAAGAAAAAAAAAATATCTTGATATTGAAAATATTTTTCCAGAATTATATACATATTTTTTTTTTTTAAAGTTTAAAAATTTCGAAAGGATAGAGATTTAATTACTTTAGAGATTAATTATAACTTTAAATATAGCTTTAGTACATTTAAAAAAAAAAGATGTGAAAAATGTGAAAAAATGAAAAAAATGATATTAGAAGAACATCATTAATTAAATTTATTTTTTAAACCTGTTTGTTTTGTATTAGATCTTTCAGTCGCAATCTTTTCAATCACGAATCATTTTGCTTTCACGTTCATATAGTTCAAATATATTATTGTTAAATGTAGAAAACTAATGATCCACTGAACAACCTACTAAGCTGAAAAAGAAGATGTTTTCCAAGAACTCTTGTTTTAATTTTATAAGGCGATAAGTGACTATGACGGTAGTCTTGGCAAACTACGGCAGAAACCTAAGATATAACAAATTATGTTTACCAGGTGCGTATGACGGACGGACATGATGGACGGGACAATTAAAAAATACCAAATTGATTTTATAAAATGAGAAGAAAATAATAAAATTAAAAACTGAAATTATTTTTTTTTAAATAGTTTATTAGTATTTCTTTCTGATAATACACGTTTTAAAGATAAAACAACGCTGTACTATTTGTCATAAAATGCATTTGGTAACTATTTTTTTCAACTCAAAAACACTACATCCAAACATATTAAGGGTAGGTGTGATGTGTGTGTTATCTTTATGTACCTGATTTTTTTTTTAAAAAACAAGTCCTCGTAATAAAAGAATATAATAGTAGTGAAGTAAACTACCTGGAAAACTATTTACCCTATTTATTCTAAATTTATCGAAAACAAATTTTGATGTTACAGTCCGCGTGGAATGGTCGATATACATACTTAAATTTGTATAGTACATATATATGTATTCAATTTCAATATAGGTATAATACTTTCATGAAAATATCAATTTTACGTATAATTCCTTAAATGATACCAAAATAACATACATATTTAAATATGATTTTTCTTGAGTAGATTATTGTCAAATTTAACATTAATTATTTTTGTTCTAAAATTTATTAAAAAAAATTTTAATCAAAAACTTTTTTGAGAAACAAAATAACAGTTTTTGACAGATGATGCTAAATATTATTACATATACATATACATACATAAATTTTTAAATTGAAATTATACATTGTAGAGTTGTAATTCTACAAATTAATAAATTATTTAAATATAAATGTTTACATTTTCAAATTAAAAAATAAAAAAAAAACCCTTTGTCATCAAATCATTTTCACATACATATGTATGTATAATCATAATGTGTGTATATCTTGTGTACATATATTTAAATATCTTTTAAATTTAATTTATATAACATTTTAATACGCAATTCTCGAATATATCTATAAATTTTGTACCTTTTATTTGTCCTTATTAGTTAGTTATATATTGGTATTATTTTGTAATTTATTGTCATATAAACAAAAATCAGGTAGAATGGGGTGTAATTTTTAATTTAAAAAGAAAAATACATTTTTTTTATGGAATTTTAATTTTAACAAGAAAAAAATCCTCATAACACATTACTACTGATTTATTTATATATGTATGTAATTTTAAATGTTCGATAAATATGATATTCGAAGGAATTTAATGAAAATTATTTATTAAAATTATTAATTAAATTATACCATGTATACTTACCATATAAAATTTTCATTAAAATGAAAAACATATTATGTTACTTGATTTTCCCTTATTTTCGAATATTTGTAATCATAAAAGGATTTATCATACAAAATTTTTTAATTATTAATTGAAAATTACATATTGAGAAATTTAACAACAGAACACTAATTATGCATTGTTCTTATACAACATATGGTTTTAATATGAAACGTGATATTTATAAAATAAATATCAGTTTTTACATATCATACATATCAGTAGGTATTACATGTGTGCTTATATTATATATGTACATATACCTATATAATAAATGAGAAATAAATACTTTTTGTTGATTACATCAGAAATATCGAGAATATATGTAAGTATACTATAGGTTACATATTTATTTAGTTTTGGTTTTCGTTTTTCTTATTTAAATTAAATTTAGAAATAATAAACCTGTAACATATTTTCATATTTTTATTTTCTCTTAAATAAATATTTTACGTAAGTCTTACATCTTTATAAATTACATTATAATTTTATGGATTGCAAATTTGAATACAGGGTGTTTGTTATTAATTAGATGTATGAATATCGATACTATATCTTTAAATGATAGTGGGGATAGACAATAGGTTTTTTTTTAAACTATATGTTTTTACATGGTCTCTGCTCTAAGAAAAAAAAAAGTTACATGTTTCTGTAATATGTAGAAATTATTTTTAAAAGAATGAAAAATTTTGGGTGATGAAATTTTTTTGACCGCTACTGTATACAATAATATAGAAATATAATATTTAAAAAATATTTTTTGGACAATTAAACTGTTTAAAATAGATTTATAAACTTTTTCTATTATATACATTTTTCTATATTTATTCGTAGTTCTTGTACATAATACCACAATACACCCTATTTAGTGTTTACAGAAAATGATATTTAATACCAAAATAAATATAATTTATTATTGCGTAACCATAACACACGAATAAATCTGTTATTCCGCATAATACTTTACTTTTGGATTTAATAAAAATGACATTTAATATAAGAAAATTATAAGTACATATATACATATACGTATACTACGTGTGAAATATATTATCTTTGATACAGTTTATTTTTTAAGGAAAAAAATACGATATTTTTCAACTTAGAAGAAATATTATGAGTGATTATAAATTCCATGTTTTTTAGCAAGTCTCACATTATTATGGGTGTATTTAAGTTTTTGATTTTTTTGATGGTAAACTCATTCTACTAACAATTTACATTTAGAAAAAATTAGACTTACACGATGACATAATAAATATTGACGTAAAATAAAAAATTTCAAAAATTACGAGAAAAAAAAAAATTCAATAACTAAATTTTCGAGAAATTTTTCTATTACCCTTTATGCCAAATAAATGTTTAAAATATCAAAAATAGTTTTTATGATCTAGATAAATATTTAATAAAGCAATGATTTATGTTAAAAAAAATAATAAAAAATTATATTTATTGGTTTTTTATTAATTATACGGCTCCTTACTGGACGACACGTGTAGACTTATGAATTATAATATGCCCCATTTAATTTACTAATTAATTGAAAATATTTTTTTGTTTTATTATATAAAAAATATTTATTTTTAAATTTTTATAGTTTTTAATTGTGATTTTTCTGCTATTAATCACATACATACATATATGGTTTTTAGATTCAAAAAAAAAATATATATATATAATTGTATTTATTTTTACAAAAAGTTTTTAATTTACTTACCATTTTTGTCAACTTTGAATTTTAAAATTAAGATTTCTGTTCAAAATAGGTACCTTATTGAAAGTTCAGAGTGAAAAATGATATTCGCATCTATAGCTCTTTCAAAATGACTCTTTCTCTCTATTATTTAAAAAATAAAATATGTAGAATGACTAGTATTTTAATACTTGATTAAATTTTAAGATGTTTTCATCAAAAATTCGTTTAAAATTTAAATTTAAATGTGATCCGATTGATTTGAAATACGATAGTTCTTTCATAATTTTCTACAAAATTTCTGTTAAAATGAAAGAGCACAAAAAAAAAAAAAAAAAAATTATTGAAACTTATTAAAACTGTGTTCCCGTGGGAGTAGGAAGTTGAAATTTGGCTTGGACATTCCTTATCTCACAGAAACATACTTTTTTACAAGAAAAAAAAATTATAAATGTCTACTTTGTTAATTTCAAAATTTATTCGCGTATGTAATATATTTTTGGAAATGTTTGATATTCGGTTTTCATCAGTCAATAAATGGCGTTAAAATTCAATAAAATGTTTTGCTTTAAAAAATACGATTTTTTCCTATTTTTAATTTTTTTTTCTTTTATTTTTCTTTTTGTGATATTTTGCTTATACAGTTTTCATGTGAAAATTTTAAATATATACATATATATGCATGTGTATAAAATGTAATCACACGATATTTTTACGTGTTCCTTTTGTATTATTATGAATGACAAAGTAGCACGTCAAAAATATTCTAAATGAAGTCCTATAATTCTTATTTTTTATTTTATTCCATTTTTTTAAAAAATATAATCCGTGTAATATTGTTTAGTTCTATCGTCGTTAAATTTTTTCTGTGTCCTTATTTTATTTTTCTTTTTTAGTACATATATAAAAAATATTTTTCATAAATAATATTTTTTTTTCTTCAAAATATGAAAAAACTTACAAATATTTTTTTTTTAAAAAAAGCCCGTTTTTACATATTTTATATTTTGTATGTACATATTTTAAATATCCATTTAAATGTTATATTTAACCTACAATATTATATAACTATACATACATTTGTACATATGTATATAAAAAATGTATAGAACATACAAAAATATATTTTAATGCGGTATACTTTAATGTGATACTCATATAATTAAGGATATTTTTATTTGTATACTTTTACAAAAAAAAAAAAAAAAAAACATAAAGTACAAATGTAAAAGAACACGCTGATTTTATATTAAATTATGAAATTTTGGAATCATGTGTATCAATTGCATGACCTAACTGGATAGGTACGCTATATTGTAATATATGTATGTAATAAGAAAATAAATAATAAAAAAAAAAACAATTATACACAAAAAGGATAAATTTCAATGTATTTTTCTTATTTTTATTCTTTGGTATTATATTAAGTTGTGCTTTCGATTTACATAAGTATATGCCCGAAGAGTCGACCCATAAAGAGTATTTACTTACCCTTTTACTCATTCTCATTATGGTATTACATTTTTTTTTCCTTATTTTCAAGTTTCTCATACAATTATATATGTACATATACATTCAATAATACTCACACAAATATATAATAAGTAAAATTTCTATACGTACATACACGTATTGGTGGTGTATTTATAAAAATCGACTAATTTTTATTCTTTTCTTTTTTTTATTTAATTGATTGAGAATACTTTTTACCTTAGTTTTAATGGATATCATGCTATTTATGACGTCACAATATTAATTAATATTTTACCTTGATGACCTTGTTAAGTGGAATTTTTTTTTTTATTGTTGTTTTTTTCAAAGTGTTAACAAGTTAAAATGGTATATGTTTAAGGTTATTTTTATTTTTCCAATTCAAAAAAAATTGTTTATTCAATTATTACAAATTTATTATTATTGAACGGATATTTAAAATGAAATTATAATGTGTAACATGGAATTTAAATTTTTAAATTTAATTTAATAAATGAGTTTTTTAATAAAGAAAATTTCATTTTCATCAAATTAGAATACTTCTGATGCAAAGTTAGTGATTAGTTAGAATAATTTTATTGACCATGAAGTTTTCCTTTTTTACATTGAAGATTTAAACTCTAAACCTAAACCTCTAAACTAATACAATCTCAAATAAAATAAGATTTTTCAGTTGATCTTTTTTTCTTTAGTTCAAATAATAAAGATATTAAGGTACATTAGATTAGATTAGATATTTAGGGGCTATAGTTGCACTTCGACCTTTATAGATCTTTTGTACAGCCCGTGCTTCTCATAGGTTAAGGCTTTTAATGAATCCTAAAGTTCTATGAGAAGGTGCACACCAAACTTCTTCTGGTTTTAGAAAAAGTTGATGTATATGTTGCACTATTTTAGAAGCCAATGCCTCACATTCACATAGGATGTGCTTCGAGGTTTCCTTGGCTTTTTTGCAAAATCTGCATTTGTCATCCTCTTTGAGCCCCATCTTACTCAAGTGGTAGTTGAGCGGACAGTGCCCAGTGATAAGTC
Source organism: Bombylius discolor (assembly GCA_939192795.1). NCBI lineage: Eukaryota > Metazoa > Arthropoda > Insecta > Diptera > Bombyliidae > Bombylius > Bombylius discolor. The sequence continues at coordinate 8,405,156 of OW584243.1, read as the reverse complement.
CCGTAATTGTCCTTAATTCATTCCTGCTGAGGTTGACTAGTTTCCTAGAGATACCAGTTGAAGGCCTAATGAATTCCTTCGCTTGTATGTTTCCTGGGGTTTTTTCCCAGTAGGAGATACATTTCTTTTTCTCCCATTCTTTTATGTAGTTTTTTGTGTAGCTTTTAGGCAAGCCACAGAAGGGTTCAGGTCCAATAAATTTGGAATTGGCGCCTTTTTTTGCAAGGGAATCCGCCAGCTCGTTACCCTTGATTCCTTCGTGTCCCGGAACCCACATAAGGTAAACTTTGTTGGTTCTGGCGAGTGTTATCACAGTCTTAAGGCATTCTAATACTAGCCTCGACACAATTTTATGCGCGTTGAGGGCTTTAAGTGCTGCCTGACTGTCTGACATTATGTAGACTGTGGCTCTATTGAAGCCTTTTTTAAGGCATTCGGTAGCAAACATGTCTATGGCATAGATTTCAGCTTGAAAGACCGATGAGAGTTTACCCAGGGATTTGAAGAGGCTTCTTTTTGGGCCTGCTACCCCTGCGCCCACTCCCGACTCGATTTTCGAGCCATCCGTGTACCATATAGAAGCTCCTTCTTCAAAGATTATTTTGTTATCGCGCCAAGATTTGCGATCCGGAAACAGTACTTTGAACGGCTTCTCAAAGTTTAATGTTGCCTCCATCTCGTCAGTCACTTGACTGATTTGAAAGTCCTTAAATTCTTCTAGGATCTTAAGGTTATGTGTCAGATTACCTGGTTTAAGTTTTTTACTTTTCTGATATTTTAAGGCCCAGTTCAGTGCTTCTTTCTTAATTTGTATATTAAAAGGTGGCAAGCTGAGCATGGCTTCCAATGCTGCCGTTGAGGTAGTTCTAAGAGCTCCTGTAATACTGAGACAGGCTAGTCTCTGTATTTTGTTGAGTCTATTTTGAACTGTTATTTGATTTGTCTTTGGCCACCATATGGCTGAAGCATATGTAAGTATGGGTCTTATGATGGCCGTATATGACCAATACACCATTTTTGGTTTTAGTCCCCATGTTTTGCCAAAGAGTCTGTTACAATACCATAGAGCAAGGGTGGCTTTATGTATGGAGTTGTTTATTTGTTTGTTCCAAGTGAGTTTGCTATCTAGTATAACTCCTAGATATTTGACTTCACTTGAGAAATTTATCAGCGTGCCTTTTAAAGAAGGTTCCTTTATGTTGGTTTTTTTCCTTTTTGTAAAGGGCACGATGGTCGTCTTGTGTGGATTAATAGAAAGTCCTTCAGCAAGACACCAGTTGTTAATAAAGGTTAAGGCGTTTTGTAGTTGCATGGAGATAATTTCCCCATCTATGCCTCTAGTTATTACCACTAGGTCATCTGCGTAACCCTGTGCTTCGAATCCTAAGGAGTCGAGTTTGCATAGGAGGTCATCAATGATCATAGACCATAATAAAGGTGATAGAACCCCTCCTTGAGGGCAGCCTTTTATGGCTTTAACCGTCATTGATGTGTTACCTATGGTGGCTTTGATTTCTCTTTGGTTAAGCATTGCTTTGATCCAGTTAATTGTTGGGAGTTCACACCCTTTAGCTAGGGCAGCCCTCTCAATAGAATCAAAAGAGGTGTTGCCGAAAGCTCCCTCAATATCAATAAATGCTCCTAGCGCTATCTCTTTTGTATCCATAGTTTTGTTTAGCTTGTAAACTATGCTATGGAGAGCAGTTAAAGTTGATTTTCCTGCTTGATAGGCGTGTTGATTGGCATTTAGAGGCTTTTTTGCAAGTATGCTGACTCTAATATGCTGATCAATTATTTTCTCCATTGTCTTAAGTAGAAAGGTGGATAGACTTATCGGTCTGTAAGATTTTGGCTGGGCATCGGATTTTTTGCCCGCCTTGGGTATGAAGACTACTTTTGTCTTCCTCCATGGTTTGGGAATGTATCCCAACCTGAAGCTTGCTTTAAATAGATTTGTCAGGTTCGAAGAGGTCCGTTCAGATCCTTTTTGTAGGAGAATTGGATAAATACCATCTCCTCCTGGCGTTTTGTATGGTTTGAAGTTATTTATAGCCCATAGGATTTTTTCTTTTGTGAATATTTTGTTGGCTAGACTGTATGTTCTACTAGAGACTCTTGTGTGAGTTTCTTGTAGAGTAATCTCGCTCTCTGGGTTTGTTGAACCTGGGAAGTGTGTGCCTAGTAGTAATTCTAGGGTTTCTTCTTGGTTCAGAGTGTATTCTCCATTAGGTTTTTCTAGTAAACCTATTCCATTGGAGTGTACTTTTGAAAGGATTTTGTGAAGTCTTGCTGTGAGAAGTAACTCAGTTACACTCTCACAAAAACTTCTCCAAGTTTTCCTTTTTGATTTTCTAAGTTCTTTATTGTATTCAGTTAAAGCTTTTTTGTACTCAGACCACTCTCTGGTACGTTTAGCTTTATTGAACAGTTTCCTAACTAACGATCTTAGTTTGCTTAGCTCCCGATTCTACTATGGAACGTCTCTCTCGATCCGTTTAGGCTTTATCGGGCAGCTTTCGTTAAATGCGTTTATTAGAGAATTCTGTAGTCTAGCCGCTGCTAGATCCAGTTCATCTCTAGTGTCTATTATGCCCTCTTGATCTATGCAATTTTTCAATAGTTCATCATAAAGAGTCCAATTGGCGCGTTTTGGATTTTGGTTGAATTGGATGCGAGAGACGTTGGCTTTTATGTCAAATCTTATTTGCATATGATCTGATATTGAAGTTTCGTCTGACACATGCCAATCCATAATTTTGTCACAGATATTGGTTGTGGATAGGGTTAAGTCTATGACTTCTTGCCTAATGGTGTTTCTAAAGGTGGGTTTATTGCCTAAGTTATTAACAATAATATTATTACTATTGATATATTCTGAAAGGCACTCACCTCGTTTGTTGGTGTCTGAGCTTCCCCATAAGACATGATGCGCATTGGCATCACAGCTCAGAATCAGCTGGGTGTTGTTCTCCTTGCAGTACTGTATTAATTCTTGCGTTGAGCTAGGTGGAGGCTCTGATTCTGTGATGTCAAAGTAAGCAGAGGCTATTATAGCCTTTTGCTTACCCGACTGTGTAGGCACCTCCATCAGTACTGCAACCAGGTCTTGTGAAATAAATCCTGGAATTGGAGAGAAGTTTAATGTGTTTTTTATTAACAAGGCTGTTCTGGGCCTGTTGGACTTATTGTCGTAAATTAACTTACAGTTTGGTATGTTGAGTCCTTTAATCTGTCCTCTCAATGTCCATGGTTCCTGAATTAGTCCCATGTCCATATTGTCCTTGATAAACCTTCGACAAAGCACATATGAGGCTGCCTTGCAGTGATGAAAGTTTATCTGAATACATTTTATGTTATTGGACATCTAGGTTACCTTTTGGATGGTAGGACTGCCGTCCTTTGCCCCTTCCTTGGGTTTGCCTAGATGGCCTTTAACTGCCTGATCCACTTTGGCTTTCTTCGTAGAAGCTTTTGAGGTTGAGGCCATCGGTTTGGCGGGTACTTTATTATCCCCACCTTCCTTTGGTTTACTCTTGCTTGCCTCGCTTTTACGTCGGAGTTTGACTTCTCCGAATTTGAAGCTGATCTTGTAGTCATTTTTCCTCAACTCAGCTATGGACTTATGATCAACTGACAGAGTGAGCAAGGCGGACGTTTTGTCATTGGATCTTCTTACGATTCTCCAATCATCCACTTTATACTCATTCTGTCCTTTGATGAGTCCCATAATGTCCTCATTTTTGTCCTTAGCACTGTTGGGAAAATTGCCGACCAGTATTTGAGAACGAGGAATGTCCTTTTCCTCGACTAGAGCTAGCTCAGCACCATTCCATGGCTTCAATTCACTGATTGACTCTTGAAGCCATTTTTTTGTGCTTTCATTCGCACATCTTAAAACTAGCCATCCTGGTTTGTATGTAGCTCCTAAGAATTTTGGCTTGGTAGCACTATCCTTGAGCTCAATTATCCTTTTCAGAATCTGATCCTGAATGGCACTCATTTGTTCCGTAGACAGGAGAGATTCTGGAAAGGATTTTGCCAGAATGCCTACTTGTATGCTTTCAACAGCTTGTTTAAAACTAACCGTTGAAGGCACATTTTCGGTTTTTTCAGGAGAGACAATTTTATCCTTCTGTGGTTGTCTGGCTTTTTTAGAGCCAGAAGCCTCAGTTGGCGAGTCGTCTGAGCGTCCTCTTTTAAGTTTGTCTCCCCTGTTTTGTTTGACTGGTTGTAGAGCCTGCAGCCGAGCCTCATCTATGCCCAGCCCTTGTTGCAGGAGTTTCTTCAACCTCTTTCTTGCAGCTCCGCTGAGTTTTATCCTCTTGTCGGAGTCTTTGAGTTTTAACTTCTGCAAGGAAGTTTCAACTTCAGCCTCTTGACTTCGGATGGACTCAGCTTCGCTGTCTAGCAAGGATGACATGTTTGTTATTGTGTCATCTTCGCTATCATGAGAGTCGCTTGAACTATTGTAGCCCTTAGCTTCCCTTATGATTTTGTCAACCTGAGGAACATTTCCCTCTGTTGAAGGTGTTGTGGTTGATGCTTTTGGAGGTGCATCTTCCTATTTTTGTTTTTTGTTTTTATTTTCATCTGTGTCTATAAGTGGTCCCACGAGTATTATGGAAATAAACGGTCACCCAAGGCAGAGCCCTTGTACCTTAAGAAGGCTTTTATTAAAACTGGAGGTCGCCTGGTATCCAGAGTTCGCATATTAGCGACTAGGCTCTCCCCTAGCCACGTATCCCTGGGCATATGCTGTTCCACCCTTGGATTGGATGCCCAGGCTACCGTTAGCCAGATCTTCAGCAGAGACATGACCGTACTGAAGATCTGTTACCAGTGGCACCACGAGGAGGTCGTAGCCGGACTTCCGACAATTCAATAGTTACGGCATGCTCCATCGGTCTTGTACGATTTCGCATGTTGATCCCCCTATTGAAAGGTCAGCAGCCACCATTAAGGTACATACTATTTCAAATAATTTTTTTTATGCCAAAAAAATTTTTAAATCTGGGTAAACGAAACGATTAAAAATAAAGATACAAATCATAATGATTATATAAATAAAATTACCTTTACATTCGAAAAATAAAAAATTGTAAAAGAAAATTTCCAAAAAGCTATAATACACAGAAGGCTGTCTGTTTTCTTCATTGAATTTCATTATAATTTTTCATACAAGCTTCAAAAAAAAAAATATTACAATTGCTCTTTAAAACTATTATTTGTTCAATTATACCTATTGTATAAGTCAAAAGAATGAAAAAAAATTGTAACAATTGTAATAAAAATTAGTAATTAAAGTGTTAGGAAGAGATAAGAAAAAGAAATAATAAAAAGTAATTTTTCAAATTACAAATATGAAAAATTACTCTCACAAAATTCACTTGCTAAATATTTAAAAATATGTGTAGTCAAGCAAATTTTTTTTTTTTTATTTTCACCATACAATGATAGCTATATTTAGCCTATACCTTTTTTTATCTCATAATTTTAGTGCCTTTTCTTAATAATAAAAGAAAAAAATCATAATGGAATTGTTCAAAAAAGAAAAGGAAATGCTATTATTATGCCAAGAATAAAATATAATAGCAATCATTAATTTACTAAAAATGATAAATTTTCTTGTTTTTTTTTTTTTTATTAAACAACAATTGTATGACATTATTATATGAGTATGAGACTTGATAAAAAAAAAAAAAAGATTTTTACTGAAGTACCTATACTTGTATTTTTTAATATATTTTTATTTTTGTTGTTGTATAATTTGACATAAAAGTTTTTATGAAATACTTATTATTTGATCAAAAATTAAGTTAACTTTATATTGTTAATGAAAATAAATTATAGTATATCGAGGACAATGAACTTATAGTGAAACAATTGATTTTTTTTTTCTTTGAAGGAAAACTTTTATATGTATGTAATTGATGATATTTGGTATACATGAATTTTCGCTTTCAAAAACAAAACCAATAATTTAAAAACTATACAATGTCATTTAAGTTATTTCGTGCTTAATAATTATCAAAAAAACAAAAGTTTTCTTAAAAGAAAAAAAAAATTTTATCGATTGAATTTTAAAGAAACACTAAAAATTTGAAAGTTTAGAGAAAATCTTATTTATAATTTTTAAATATACCAAAAAAATAAAATAATTTGAAATTCTTTTAAAACTATAAACATAAATCAATATTGTAACTTTTTAGTGGATATTTAAAAAAAAATATGACAATAATAAATCATTTTAATCATTAAAATTGATTATTGCTAAAAACAATTATAAAAAAATCGGAAAATCATCGCAATTTTTTGGAAAATTAAGGAAATACATTAAACTAATAAACGCGGAACCAACGATTTATGAATTTTAAAAAAGGAAAAAATAAAAATACATACATCAAAATTTAAATACAATTTTTTGGTAGAATAATTTTTGTAAAATTAAATTTTCTTAATTTTTTCAAATTTTAAGATTTTCTAAAACATTCGTATATCGACTTTTCTTTAACGATTCGTATAAAATCAACATTCGCATCATCAGATAATAACTGTTTGTTAATGAATAACAATGAATAAAAATTAAAATAGCTACAATAATTTTTTTTTTCATGAATAAAATATCTCTATATTCATCACAAAGAATTTAAATTCAAGTCATTACAATAGGGATATAATGATGATGATGATTATTCTGATGATAAGAATTTTTTAAAAAATTAAATGCGATATATGTACATATATGTATGTATTGATAAATGCTATATCATCATAAGTTCTATTCAAATCTAAAAAAAAAAAATTATAGGTAATAAGTATTGAAAATGATATCCTTCAACATTCAACAAGACGATATCTTATTTTATTAGAATATGATTCAACGTAATCGATAAAATAGAATCCATTGTTTAAATACGATTGATTAAATACAATTTTATGTCTGTCAGCAGCATCATACAAACATCCCATAATTATCGAAATTATATTGTATTACTATAAAGTTTACACGTTATAATACAGATATGTAGGTATGAACATATATACATATATAGGTATATCAGATTTGTTGTACAAAAATGTTAACATGGTCGTGATGTATAGAAATCTTTTCAAAATCTGCTGATTGGAATTCCGGCAATTATTTTTGGCGATAATCTTTATTCGTTGTATTATTTGTAAATATCGGATTGTTGGTAAAATTGATTACGAAAATTAAAAGCTATTCATTGCAGGTTTTTTATTCTACTTTCTAATTGATTTTCTTTTATTTTTATTGTTTTGTTTAGGTGCTTTATATTTTTTTTTATAAGGAAATAAATTATGTGTATAAATAATAGCAAATTCAATATTATTATGTAACTCAACAAACTGAAATTAAATGGTAGAAACTTGTACTATTTGTCCCAGTACACATTACACTTTATTTGCCCTGACAAACATTTTTGTATTCTCTTTTATACCGTTTTTTTTATTTGTATGTAAAACTCGTAAACCAAAAGAAATTTCTATAATATAAAAAAAAATTCGAATATAACCTTAAAAATTACGAATACTATACAACACAAAAAGTAATAGCCATGATCGAAGGAAAAAGATTAATTAACTTGTGGATGACAACGCTCTCAAATACTTCTCACTCCTCTTCTAAATGTAACCGGTTTTAACTAGTTTTTACGTTCCACATAGAGTAAATAAAGTAACGTGTAAGTGTAAACCCAATATTTTTGAGTAATTCATTAAATTGAAAAATATTTTAACGTTGAGAAAACAGAATTTCTGATTTACAAAAGGATAAGTTTATGAAAAATGAATGAGAAATCTCAGATCTTAAATCTGATCAGAAGAATTCTTTCACAATTTTTTTAAAATGTACATACATATATTAAAACCATTTTTTTATAATTTGCAATAACTTTTATTATTATTTTTATTATTATCATACAATATTAGAATGGAAATATGTATATCTAATTACCAAACTAATTCTCAGATGTGTTAGCACTATAGCAACTTAGGCTATCGGCTAGTAATAACTTTTATTAAACATTATAAAAACTAAAATCTACTAACATTTTGTCAACGAAAATTAAAAGACCTTTCATTTTTAAATGAAAACCTTTAGGATAAACCCAAATTAATGACTCGTCTGAATTGAGATGTAAGTACTTTCATGTCAAAGCCATTTATTCTAAGAATTCTAAATTCTGATTTAAGTCCTGGTGCATTTAATACACCATCAACTAATTGATTTAATTTCTCACTTGTGATTTCTTCATAAAATTTTTTAAAATCATTACTATGCTTGACTTTTTCTTTTATCAATATTCTAATCTCTGGTTTTGGCAAAGCAGAAATTATATCTTCGACAAAAAGATTTAAATTTCTCCTTGCTATTATAACTATAAAAACTAAAAAAAAAAAAAAAAAAAAAAAAAAAAAAAAAAAAAAAAAAAATTCATAATTTAGAAAAATTTAAAAAAAAGAAAAAAATCTTACATCTATATACACGTAATTCGTCAACTCCTTTTTCAACGGCCACTTCTTGAAGATTTTTATTTTGATACAAATAATATTTAATATTTTCAATAAATGAGATGGCAAGATGTAAATTTTTAAACCATCCTCGTTCATAAAGGTATTTAGCTAAATCTTGATATTCACTTGTATTCATAATTTTTTCCGCAATTAAGTTTCCTCCACCTTTTTGTATGGCTTCCCAAGCTGTTGAAAAAGCATAATCATGTGTAAGATGTTTCAGGAAAAGTACTATAAGTTTTGGAACTGGAATAAATTTATTAAACTCTCTTATCTCCTTTCCCAAATTATAAAGATCTACTCCATTTGGAGCAATATTTTTTGGATGACGAGCACAAAATACTGCTACTGCAGTTAAAATTAATAGAAAAAAAATTTTCATTTTTGATATTTTATCACTTCAAATAAATTTTTTTTATAGAAGAAAAAAAAAATTATATTTAACGAATTTAAAACTTAAAAAACAATCCTTAGCAATAGTTTATGAAAAACTAAAGTTGAATACTACAACTTATTATGCTTTTATTCTAAAACCCAGATATTTATCAGTAACAAATAAAATAGAAAATATTTAATATTTATTATTTATATTTTTATAGTTTTATTATATATACTCGTATGTTACATGAAATTTTTATATTAATTAAATAAAATCGATAAAATTGGTACTCATAAATTGTATCATTAAATTTAATGATTGCATTTAAAATTTCACAATAAAAAAATCAATTCATAACATAAAATTAATATAATTCTTATCATTGTGTAATTGCTTTTTAATATTCCATTGTATAGGGTTGTTTCGTAATTACATTTGTTTGTTCATCCAAATAAATTTAAATTATAATAAAAGATGATTTTTTTTTCATGTTAAATTTAAAAAATAAAAACTAGTTGACATCATCAACTAAATATTTGTTGTTTCGTAATCATTGTAGAATTTTCTTGAAGACTTTTATGTTTTTTTTTTCAATAGATTTCAATTTTAAAAAATGTAAAAAATTGCATATATGTATTATATTTGTGTATTATTTTTTTCTATAAATTTTCTTAAATAAAATTTTTAATTTTAAAAAATGTTCACACATTATGTATTATATGTACTCGTATGTATTTTTTTTTAAATTTTTATTCCATGAATAGGAATTTATATAATATTCATTTTTTATATAACATTTAAGTATCTACAGTATATGTATGATATATACATACGTATATGTATATAGATACATATAGTATGTGTGTCTATTGTAACTGAAATGATATAAAAAATTTTTTAAGAAAATGTACACATTCATGTTAAAATAAAATACTGACAATATTAAAATTTTATTTTTCTTCTTATTTTATTTATAAGTACATCTATGTACATCTAAAAAATCATACATTTTGCTTTTTATTGTATATATTCTACATATGTTCATATATATTCATACATTTACACACATCATGTATGTATGCGTGTTATGTGAATGATAACGGACTTTAAAGGTTCTTTTCCTGTTTTGTTCTGTTGTGATTTTAAAAGATACATATACATATGTATAATACATACCATATATAATAGATAAATATGTATTTACATATATACTTTTATATATAATATTGCTACTCTAAAAGCTCAATTTAAACTTTCATGATACAAAAAAAGGATCAAAAGTCATATGTCATTGTCATATGGGATTTTAAGTAAAAATTATAGTACATTGTATTTATGTTTTACATCAGTAACTTAAAATATTTTTGTGGATTTTTTAAACGGATTTTATTTAAAATACCACAATCATAAAGTAAATTGTGTATTGCCGTGTTTAGTAGTTTCATCATCAGTTTTGTAATAAAATAAATATGTAACACACTTGAAAAATTGTAATAAAAGATTTTCCTACATTCATATGGTTTTTCAGGATTTCCTACTGCTATTATTTTCATATATTATAATGCTATGTAAAATTTTCATATGTGTATTATTATGTATTTACGTATAGTGTGTTGAAAAGTTAGAAAAAAAAAACATATTTTCATTATATTGTTATTAAGTATTAAACATTAGAGTATATATACAATAGAATAAAAGAAAGCCGGTGTAAACATTTTTATAAGTTTTTAAAGGATTTTAGAAAACATACATGTACATATGGTATGTAAGTAAGTGAAAAAGTCAAAATAATAGTACGTAATATGTATGTACATTATATAATACATATATTTTATATAGTATGAGTTTTGTATCAGAAAATATATATGTACATACGAGTACATATATTCATGAAGAATGAAAAATTTTAAAAGTTTCTATAGAAGACTTTTCGAATTGTCATTTATGTAATTTAACATTATTTCTTTGTAAAATATTGTGATGAGTTGGTAATTATATTTAAGGATATATAATCCTTTAAATTCAAATGTATAGGAAACAATTTAATTTCCTTGGAATGTCAGAAGAATTTTCAATCTAGGAAATCGTTAAATATTACTACATGTGACATGTGATAATTTCTAAATGACATAATTTTTTGTTGTTGTTTAAGTCCTTTTTTTAATTTCAATAAAATTTTATTTTATGTATATATTAAAAGAGAATTCCTTGTTCTTTAATGGCATTAGAATCCCTATTAAAGACGAAGTCTGTATTTTCTTATACTGATCAATATTTAGCGTTCAAAATATTGTTTTGAATTTTACTTATGATTTAATTTCAAATTATTTTTAAACCCAAAATATTTTATCAAAATACTTTAGCAAAAATAAATAAAAATTAAAAAAAGGAATGTGACATTTAAACTCCATAAATTATTCATACAATTTTTTGCTTTTACTATCAAAACCTAATATCAAAAGATGTGACATTCTAAAATTTTGTTTTTGTTTTAAAATTTACATATTAATTAAAACTTCTAAAATATTGAAAAATGAAATTCTTAAAATGACAAAACTAATTATTGTCCTTTCCTAAATATATATATGTATATATATTCTAATGAAAATTTGAAAATAAAAAGATAAAAAAAAATAGTATATCATTTTCCACGAAAATAATAGGATGATATAATTAAATTTTATTTTCATAGAAAAAGTTAAAGATATTCACAAGGATATAACTATAAATACATATTATATGATGTATCTAATTTTCATTTATTTATTTAATTAAACATAGACTTGTCACCTATCAATTTAGTAATCATTGTAAATATATGAAAAAGAAAAAAATATATGTATGTCATTTTATCTTGATTGACAAATATAATATGTATACGTATAATTTTATATAATACAATACTCTCTTAAACAACATTTCCATTTTTCTTTTCCTGTTTTTTTTAATCAATAATTTAAGGAAAAAGCCAATTAATAAAGAAAAATGAAGAAAAAAAATTTATAATAAAAAAAAATCAATTAACATGTAACAATAAGTAATTCAATCTTTTTTATTTCCATAACAACAAGGAATCGATAATAATACACGAGTACATAATATGTATATATGTATTATACAGGGTGTTTTACGGTTCGTGTGCCAAATTGAACATGGCGGTAGATCTCGACGAGAAATAAAAAAAATCGTATGAGAGAGGCGGGGGAGTCTATTCTCAATGGTTACAGAGATATTCAACGTCAAAGACAATTTTTTTCGAAAAGTAACCAGTTCCACTTTTTGCAACATATTTCAGAGTTCGCGCAATATACAGAACTAAATGAAAGTTATTTCTAAAGAGAACCTTCAGACCTTTGAAAAAATGTCTTTTATAAAGTTGTAAGTCAAATGGTTCAGAAGTTATTGTAACTCAAAGTCAAAAAAATTGAAAAAAATTCGTCATTTTTATGTTCAAGGTAAAATATCTCGAAAATTTGGTCTTTGTTTTATTTTATTATCTTTATCCGTTCAAAAGTTATCAGCCATAATTTAAGAGCAGTTTCTTCAAAATTCGTTAATTTTGTACTTATGTGAACATGCGCTTTGACGTGAATGAATAAAACATGAAAAACATACAATTTTTTTCATTTCTCATCGAGATCTACCACCATGTTCAGTTTGGCACACGAACCGTGAAACACCCTGTATATACCGTGTAGTATTTAGAAAAAAAAAAATTTATTATTATGGAAGAAAATAAAAGAGGATATAAATAAATAAAAATTTCACATAGTTTAATTGTAGAACACACATTTCTCAATAATAAATTTTACTGATGTCACTCTAGTATTGTCAGAAAATTAATATTTATAGTTAAAATATAACCCACAGTTAATTATACAATATAAATAAATAAATGATACAGTTTATTTCGTAAATTTTTCAGACTACATATATATTGTACAATTTCTATTCTTTCACAGTAAAATTGTCTTTTTGTTTCTCTTATACTGAAACATGTTATACTCTTTTATAGAAATATTCAATCATAAAATATGAATGAATTGTAACTACTTCTGTTTTAGTTTAACTTTTCAATTATTTATCCTTGAAAATATAAATCAAAAAAAATTTTCGAATTTTCGAAATAAAATTGCAAATACCTTTATATGTAGTAAGAAATAAAAAACCATCTACAGGGGTTTTATAAGTGTTTTTATTTTCAAATTTATTCACATTTTTTAGATTTTTAATTAAAAAAAAAAAAAAACAATCTACAAGAATAGTATTAATAATCCTCTTCTTTTAAATAATTTCTGTAATTAGAGTGACCTTTTATTTCGAATTCATGCAATTTCTATTTTTTATGAAATATCTATTTAAAAATTCAAGAAAAACAAACAGTAGATAAACTTTTGAAAACACTTTAAATGAATACTGTGATATACATATGTATGAGATATTACAACACTATACCATGTTATATGTATATACATATATCACCAACTTACGTCAAATAAATAAAAAAAAAAAAACAGTAATTTTTAAAGACTAATAAAATATTAAATATAATAAGAAAAATTTTCAGTTAAATAAAAGAAAATAAAATAAAACAATAAATAAAAACAAAGAAGAAATAAAATTTATTGATTTTCTACTTTAATGGACACGTGAAAATTAATGAATAATATGACATATTTAATTTACTGGATTGATTAGAATGCTATTGCTTTTTATTACATAAAATATTTTTATTTTTTACGAGTAGTTATATGATTTTTACTCGTGGTGATTTTTCTATTTTAATTTTCAATTTAATAACGAAAATTAAAAAAATAAAAAATTATTCATTCACATTGATTCCTATATTAGCATACATATATGATATGTATATGTATACTGTTTGTTATTTATTGAGCACGTGAAAAATTCTCATACGATCCAGTAAAAAATTACGTAATTAATAAAATATCTGAACAATAATAATAATCATGATGTCATACATAGAAAAATTTTTATAGGTAATAAAGAAAAAGAAATAATAATAATTATTGAATTTCTATTATTGAAATATTACGTTATTGTTTAAAAATTTTAAATTAAAATCAATTTAAAAAAAACAGTAGGTACTTATGACTGAATTCAATTGAATTAAGTCAATAAAAAAAATATTTTCTATTTCATAACAAAATTTTATTCTTTGAGGATTTAAACAATGAAAAGTCTTAAACAAGAAAATTTTGTTTTTCTGCTTTTCTAAATATAATATATCTATCTATCATTCTATATATCTATTTATCCTTTTAATACTTTTTTTTCTCTCCATATTTTGTTTACTTATACGCAATAGTCGTATGTAGAACTAATTATATTATATGCATGTGGTTTTATTTCCAGTATTTTACAGAATACAAAAAAAAACAAAAACTTCCTTTAATTTAAGATCGAAAAATCAATTCTACTTTTTTGAATGTACAGTTTTTTTTTACAGTTTTTTTTTTACAGTTTTTTTTTTTTTATTTTTTATTAAATTAGAAAAACAAAATACATATAAAAGAAAAATTTTCGTTTATTCAATCATAACACATTCATTGATGACTACGGAATCGAATTTATCGATAGTAATGTGGTATATCAACGTTTTATAGGTACATATACAAACCTATATGTATATAGCTACATATATATGTACTTACACCGCATATATAATAATAAAAAAAAAATCATTTATGTACTCGATTTTTCACATATCTACATTTCTATATACCTACATATTTATTTCCTTTTTTCATATATGCTTCACGTTCATTTTCTATTAAAGTGGCCTATTCCAATTCCGTTTGAAAAGCAAATCTGATTTCCGATTTCCGTTCAACATGGAGAATACTTTAAATAAATTTGGTTAATATTATCAATTTCTTTTTTTTTTTAATCTAAAATATTCTAAAAAACTTAAAAAACAGCATTTTATTATTTAAAAAAGTCAATAAATCAATATATGCGTACATATATATGTATGTGCATAATATAATATGTTTGTGGCTTTAAGGATTTTCAAGTATGTACATACATATGTATACTTTCACAGAAATTTTAATTACAGTGCAAGTAATTTAATTCTTTCTATGAACTTAAAATTTTCAATTATTTTTTTTTTTTTATAATTTTCTTCTTTGTTCATCACTTCTAAAAGAAGAATACAAGGGAAATACCACTTTTTGCACAATTTGATATATGTATGTATGTATAAGAAAAAAGAAAAAAGATTGAAGTGCATACTAAAAGTTTTAAAAGTTTTCGTGAAATGAATGATTTTTTTTCTAAAATTTTCAAAAATTTCTTTCTTATTGTTTCTAAACTAAAAAAGAAAATTATTTTGCCAAAAACAAATTCTAAATTTTCGTTATTAGCACTTTTTCAAGTGTACATATGTACATATATATACATAAGTAAAAGAATAGATAATGCCTTTATGTTATAAAAATTCGAATATGTAAAAAAAAAAATTGAGAGGATAATTGCAGAAATATTTCTGCATTTCTTCCTCTTTTGTGGTATACATTTAAATTTGAAAAAAAAAAATCAATTCAAGAAAAATTATTATATATTAAAAACCCTGTTTTTTTTTTTTTCATTTATTAAAATTTCTAGAGGCTATTAAATTTGAAATGACATAATTCTAGAATATAAAAAAAAAGCTATATGTATTTTATTTATATGTTAAATGTTCATTCAGCCATTAAACATTTTTAAAACTAAAAATTAAAGTGCGGTGGTGTATTACAGTCTATAGATGCTGTGTGTGTTATGTACATACATATACGATGATAACACGATGGAATGCTATATGTATGTACATATGTATGTATGTTAGAAATCAACATTGAAATGCGATTATTTATGTGAAATACTTGTGCAGTTGTGTAGTATAAATGTATATAATACCATTGTTGACTTCTACAATTTATTATATAAAACATTATGTATGTATGTATGTACAAGTATAATGGATATATGTATGTATATAATATCTGTATCATTTTTTTTCCTATTATTATTAAAGGATCTTTTGTAAAAATTGCCCCAAGGATTCAATATATTGTTACATTCTTTATTATTATTATGTATTCCTATATGCATTAAAATGATTTATCCTTGATTTTTTTTTGTTTTGAACATTACACAATTTTTTTCTCTCAAAGAACTTATTTTTTATAAAATACTGGAAAAAAAAAATATAGATATGTGGAAATTTTATAATTACAGAAGTTTATACATACATATATACATATGTATAATGGAATGAAGAAAATCATAAATTTTATTTTTCCGTTAAAATAAATTAATTTATAAATATGTACGAGTATGTATACTGTGTTTTTTAGATTGAAATGCTTCTTTTGTAGGATTAATACATATTATATAAATTAACCCTTTGCGGTCGTATTAATTTTGTATATAGGCTTCCAACATGGTAATAGGAATTATTTTCAGTTGAATAGCATTAAAAAAAGAAATTGGTCTATAAATTAAGATTTTTTCTCAAAGGATCATTTATATTTTTAATTTTAAGGTACACGTTTTGATCCTAAATCAAATGTAAAATTATTTTTACGTTTTTTTTTTTTTTTTTGTAGTTTTAATTTTTTTTAAATTCCGAACTTTTATAATGTTTTTTTCTCGTTGATATCGTTGATAAATAAAAAGAAGAGTGTAGGAGATAGAACTGAGCCTTGTAGAATACCAGAATTTAAATTCTATCTCAATACAGAATTATGCCATATTTAAAAAATTATATGTACATAATACTCTATTTGTTTGTTTTGAATAAATATTTAATTTTGTGCTTCAATGAAAATTATTATTGTTGAAAAATTTGAGATAATAATATGTTGTCAGTAAAAAATTGAAAGAAAATATAAACAAAAAATAAATAAACTGAATTTCATAATTATTAATTAAAAAAGCAGATCAAATATAAAAGGATTAAAAATGATTCTTATCCTCCTGAAGCTCCCTTACTCCAGTTATCTTCATGTGCCAGCGCTGTGTAAATAGCACAAGAGGATACAAAAATGTATCTACGTCGTGGCACATATTATGTATGTAATATAAAAACAATTCAGGACAATCTATCACTTTTATATAAATATTTTAATATATTCAGAATTTCATCATTTATATGTAATTAAAAAAAATTAAATGACATTATACGGTACACAGTGTGTGTTGTATAAAAAATACGCCTATTTAAAACACTTTTCTATGTGTATATAATTTTTTTTTTCATGTAATCTAGGTAATTCGCTTATAAAAAATAAAATATTAATTATACAAATACAAGCCCTTTTAGAGAACAATATTGTGAAGAAGAAAGAAAACAAAAAAAAAATTGAAAATTTCAAAAAAAAGAAAAATCAAAAATAAATAGAACTTAAAAGAAAGCAAAAGGCGAAAGGAAAACATTATACACTCTATTTCATTTAGAAAATGAATTTTAGGACTTATGTAGACAAATTTTATATAGGCGAAAAAAATACAAAAGAAGAACTATATAAATGCGAGGGTGCATATACAGTTTATTTATTATATGAAAATAGCACACTTTAAATAAAGATATAAAATATAAAGAAAAAAGATATTGTGTTTTTATTTTAATAATAACTACCCCCGTATGCGTGTGAACATATTAAAAAAATAACAAGATATACTGTTACTGTATGAGCACCATTTTTTAAAAATAAAAATACAAAATTTTGCAAATTATTCATAGGGTAGATATGACAGCTTTGAGTCATTTTAAGAGAAGAAATCTTTACTTTGCTATTTAAAGCTCCACTATACGAAATTCATTTTTCTTCTTCTTTTAAAATATACAAAAATTTTTTAATTTATTTCATGATTTTAATCTACGTAAATATTATTCCTAAGCCTATTTCAAAATAAATTAGAACAAGTATTATAATATTTTTGTTAAAAAAAAAAAAATAAAAAAAATAAAAATGATAAAAGCAGAATTACTTACATATAAGGGAAACCACTCGAAACTGTCCTATCTACCCTAATACATACATATAAGGATATACCATAACTAATTAATGCACTTTTTTACATTCAAATAATAAATATATGTATGCAGTATATGTACGCCTTTGAATATTTCATTTGAGTTTACAATGTGAAATGTTGCAAAAAAAAACATAAATTTTTCCTTTTAAATAATTTTTTTTTTTTTTAAAAAAAAAGTACGGTATCTACATATAATGTAAAAATTTAACTGAAAGTCAAATTCTGTTGTAAAAATGTAGTTTGTTAAAAACAAGGTGTGGATAATAAAATGTAAAAAAAAAAAACACAAACGAAAAAAGTGGAAAACTAACGTGTCATTTTTTTTGTATACAAATATTCGTATGAATAAAATATAAGATGCTTATAAGTAAAGAACACTGATGACTACGACATTCTATTAAAACAACACAGTAATTCACACATGGATATAATGTAAGGATCATGAACATATACATACATACATATACATATATATGAGCATACATGCAAATTAACAATTATATAAAAATTACCATTAAGCTCTACATAAAAGATAAATCCCAGTAAACAAAATGATTCATAAGTAATTCGTAAAAGAATCATTTTAGCGAGCATATTGTTCGCTAACGATAGTTGCAAAAGACTCGTAAGTAATTTATGGAGCATACCATTTTGCACTTTTTTTACGAATTACTTTTTTAATTCGCAATAGAATCATTAATGATTCGTAAAATACGAATGTTTCGATTAAAATAAATTAAAAGTAATTAATTTACGAACGTTTTTACGAATCATTTGTAAGCCTATGGTTACGAGTAACTTTGTATTCGTATTTGACTTACATTTTACGAACGTTCGTAAAATGTGTGCTGGAATATTTTTTTACGAATTACTTACGAGTTATTTTTGCGAGTGTGTTTTTTTTATTTCTTTCTTTTAATTCTACATTCGTATTTCACTTACATTTTACGAACGTTCGTAAAATGGTATGCAGGGATTTTTCATTTGAAATAAAAAAAATATATATGTACATATATGTACTATGTATAGAAAAATTATTAATAATGCATTTTGCATTTAAAATATAAAAACATTAAAGCTCTTTTCATACTAAAATAATGATAAAAATCGTTTTAAAATTAAATTGAGTAATAAGCTCTTTGCTACTAAATAAGCTAATTAATTTAAAGAAAAATTTAAATAATCACTATAAAAATTTTCACGATGTTCGCAACATTTTTTTCTTTTTATTATTTTTTTTTTAATCATAAAAATAAGAAAATAAGAAAAGGCTTAGACTATCTTATTAATTTAAAAAAGATTTATTTTTGTGATATAAATGTTGAATATAAACATTGTGAAATAACAGAAAGTTTTAATGATTTATTTTTTCTTTCACAATTTAATCAATTTGATAAATTTTCTGAATTCATTTATAATTTTTTTCGCATTAATACCATTTCGTTTCAAGTTTGAAAATTGTGATTTTAATCCTGGTGCATTTAAGATACCATCAAGTAATCGATTGAATTTTTTACTTGTAATTTCTTTATAAACCATTTTAAAATCATTACTTTTGGCGACCTTTTCTTTAACCATTTTTGAAATTTTTTTTATTGGTAAAGCAGCGATTGCATCATCGTAAAAACTCTTTAAACTTCTTTTAGCTATATGGAAGATGAAAAAAAGAATGTTGTAGAATAAACTAAGGTAAAATATTGTTCAAAAATAAGAAAATAAGAAGAAAAAAAAAAGGATTAAAACTATTAAAAACTAAAACTTTCTTACATCTTTGTGTTTGCCATTCTTCACTATTTTCTTTAAATGAATTTCTAGGCTTAAAAATCCATCCTTGATTTTTCAGGTAATGATAAAAGTCATGACTTTCTTTTGCATTATAAATGTTATTTTTAATCGATCTAATGTTTAATTTTAGATAGTCTAGTGATTTTTGAATTTCACTATGAATGTCTTGATGTTTATCGCCGATTCTTCTGAGTTTAAAGCGTTCTTCTATAAGCATATTTCTAAAATCAACAAAATCATTTTTTAAATTACTTAAATTTACACCATTTGGAAGAATTTGCGAATTAATTCCACAAAAAAATTTTATTACAATGAAAAATAATACAAAAATGTTTTTCATTTTTATTTTCAATTTTTAATAAGTTTCTTTTTGTGAAATAGAACAAGGTATAAAAAATTCTAGATGATTAATTATAACTTTGAACAGTCTAGAACAATGTTATTTAAAAAACTAATAATGACTGCTATAATTAAAAATGCTTTTATATACCAAATTGAATGACATTTTTGAAAATTTATAAATTAAAAATTAATAATAATATTTTATTATTTTTTATTTTTTTCACATTGAATAGATTAAATTGAAAAATTGGATTTGTGTGTCATTACTGTCATAATTATTTATATCGTTAAAAAAAATCAATGTGAAAATTCTAATAATTATTTTTCAAAGAATTAAAATAAAAAGTTTCATTTTTCGAAACAAATTAAGACTTTTTTTTCTTTTGTCGAATTAGCAATATGCACATTCAGAAAATTTCTGGGAATTTATATGAAAAAAATAATTACTTTTTAGGAATGAATATTTAAATTGCAACTATTAATTGTTTTTCATTTTATTAATTTACGAGTAGTTCGAATTATTAAAAAAAAAATTAATATCTATGTACATATTGTTGTTTTTTTCTTTTCTTTTTTCAAAGAGAAAGAATGATTAAAGATTCAGTTTATTGACAGTGAATGAAGCTAGTAAACTTATTGTATCACCCATTCTTGCCTGATCTAGTTGAAAAGTTTGTATTTACGGATAAGTCCTACCAAAAATTTTACTAGATTTTTATTTTAAAGTTCCGTAGACTTTTGGTTGACTATGGTTTTAAATCTCTAGCTGTCGAGTGTCGTGCATTCGTTGATTAGGTGAAGTGCTGTTTCGTTTTTGTCACAACATAATTTACATACATATATAGGTTAATTTTCTTAACCCACTTTATGTAAATGAGCCTTAAGTTTTGCATGACCTTTAAAAAGGCCAGTAACTTTCTTAATGGTTTTTCTGTTTAGTCGTAGGATTTCAGCAGTTTCTGATTTATAAGGCTTCTTCATCATGTCTACTGTATTTCAGACACTCTTTCGAGAAGTCTTTAACTACTCTTCGTACACGTACATATGACAGTCTTTCGTTAGGCATAATATGATAGAGTTTTTACAGTAAACTTGAAAAATTATTTTATGGTAAAAATTTTAGAAGAAAATAAAACTTAAAAAATTTTTTAAAAAAATCGACTACACTTTTATTTTTAATTATTATTAAATATTACAATAAATAAAAGATTGTAATTTACCGTTAAAAAGTTATTTAACGGTATGTCGAAACATTTGACTTTCTTTCTTTTATTGTATCTGCTTAAGGTTTATCTTTAATTGAAGGTGTTGAATAAAAGAAAAATAAATTGAAAGAAAAAGTTTTTGAACAAAAACAAAATAAATAAATGAATAAAAAGATAATAAAGAAAAACATAATAAGACGAAAAAATATCGTGTAAACAAAAGAATTTAGCAGAAAATCCTTTGTTTTATTTTCTTTTTCTTGTCTACAGTGTAAAAACAAAATATTTTATATGGATTTTTTGTGTTTTTTTTTTTTTTTGAATTTTGAAAGCCTTGGATATTTTTTTTGTAAAAAAAAATAATACAGATATTATATAGTATACATATATACTCACGTACTTATATGTGATATATACGTCTACATACATATGTATGTATATGCAACGAAAGTCTTTTCAATTGAATGAGACTACATACCTACAAGCTTAGTAAAGAAAATGACAATGATGATGACGACAATATCATGTGAAATTTTAAATTTAAAAACTAAAAAACACAGTAATTGAAAGAATGTCAATTTTCACATGATGTGCGTTTGCGTTTTTTACAAAAATTCTATTTTTATTTTCTTATTTTTCTTCTTTTCAATTTTTTCAACTTAATTTATTTTAAAAAATTATATTGTGCATATAAAATTACCAATCAATTTTCATCTACATTTTTTTGACACTCCTTTCTTTCCTTGAAAAAAAAAAAAAAGGAATATTTCCGTATGAGCAGAAAATTAAAATTTTAACAGGATATTACATTAAGGGTTTTTTTTTTTTGACTTGGAATTGTGCAAGACAACCAGACGGTAAAAATATTCCAAATTAAAAGTTTTCAAAAATATTGCAGCCTATTGCAGCAAAGACTTATCACTTACTACTTATCAACTTTTCAAGAATTTCAATAAGTTTATGTTGCACCAAAACAAAAATTGATAAGCAAATTGAAAAGTCCTCAGTAGAACTTTGAAAAGTGATAAGTGGAAAATTTTTCAGATTACTGTTGCACCAAACATAATTTGAGTAAGTGATAAGTTTAGCAATTTTAAGCATTTTTTTATTGTCTTGTTGCAACAACGGTATTTTTTCATTGCTTATCAATAATTAAATTGATAAATTAAGCACAACATTGATAAGAAAAAATTCACTTTTTAAATATGTATTGATTGAGGAATGGTGCGGTCAATACCATGGGATTACTAAAATGCATGGTATCCATAAATCAACTGTGTGTAGGGACTGTAGGGTAGTTCATCATGTGTCGAATATAATAATAAATGTGTTGATGGGTGGAAGAATTCGTTGGCCAGAAAGCAATCAGGATCTTGCTATGCAGTTTTTTAATATTGGTGGTTTTCCTCAAGTAGCTGGGTGTATTGATGGAACGATGAGATGCTCTTACAATTAACGAGGAGCACTATGTAAATCGACATAAAGACCATGCACTCAACGCAATGGTGGTATGTGGGCCAGATCGCAGTTTTCACGCTGTAAATGCTAATTGATCTGGAAGCGTACATGATTCTAGAGTGCTTCGAAATTCTGAATTATTTCGAAATTTTGAAGCCGGTTTTCGTCCATTCCCAGGTGCAGTTATTTTAGGTGACAGTACTTACCCACTAAAAGAATGGCTCATCACACCATTACGAAGAAATCCTGACAATCCAACAGAGCAAAGATTTAATCGTGCACACAAAAGAAAACTAGACGAATTATAGAAAATAGCTTTGGTAATTGTTTATAAATTTATATATGTACTTATCTTTTTGACTATTTCAACCATATACACTATGTAAAAAAGTATTGGCACCTCAAGCATTTAAAAAAAAATTTGATTTTAAAGAGTACTATAAAAGGTATCAAACTGATGACTCATGATATGTAATGCTTTCTTTATTACATTTAATTTGATATACATTATTATAGAAAATAATAATTACAATAATAAAAATTAATAATTGTATTCAAATAACTAATAAAATAACGCAAAAAAAGTATTGGCTCTCTATTATTATAATTTCTGTTTTAACGTATGTATGTACCGTTATATAGCTGTACTATTTCTTTATTATCAGTTTATTATTGTCTCATTATCATTTGATATAATTTTGTTGAAAATTTTTTAAAATGGCGCCTAAAAAGAAAAAAATTAGTGTAGATTTTCGGAAGTTGATTATTCCTTTAAAAAGTGAAGGAAATCTTTTTAGAAATGTAAGTGATATTGTTAAAAAACTGAAATCCAGTGTTGCAAGTATAATAAAACATTTTCAAAAGTCCAAAACAATCAAACCTTGCCAACGTTCTGGACGACCAACAGTATTAAGTGTTAGGGAAAAGAGGTGGATTCTTAATAAAATCCGTAATAATCGGAAAACTAGAGCTTCATGTTTAAAAATTAAAGTTAAAAATATGTTTGATAAGGATGTATATGATCAAACTATTATAAATATTTTGAAAAACGGTGGATTCAATGTAAAATCACTGATAAAATGGACCCTATACACTCCATTGGCTGCCATACAGCTCCATAACATAATAATTCCACTTCCTATTTCACTGTTGGTATTTTTAATAAAGAGAGCATTACATATCATGAGTCATCAGTTTGATATCTTTTATATAGTACTCTTTAAAATCGTTTATTTTTTTAAAATGCTTGAGGTGCCAATATTTTTTTCACATAGTGTATACTTTTCGGGAATCTTAAAAAAGAAATTTCCCTGCGGTTGGATCCTGAATTTGCTGCAAAAGTAATATTGGTGTGTTGCACTCTTCACAATATTGCAATAAGAATGAGACGAAATGCAGCGAAAATTTTAGAACTTGACGATATTGATATGGAAGATATTGAAAATATTCAAGAAGAAAGAGATGATGACGAAGAACTAAATACCAGTAACATTCAACAATTTATTGATTTTTTTAATTAGAAAAATAATATTTTAATAATACTTAATTTTAATTATATACGAAAAATAGAGGTAAATAATTCAAAGTATAATAATATATAATTTTCATAATTTGAAACTCAGTAGAATCTAAAATTCTATTAACACTAACATTATTATTACTATTATTATTATTATTATTATTATTATTACTATTATGTATTACTATTATTAAAATCATATGAATTAGTGTTTTCAGTGTTTAAATTCGCCTCTACTCCTGCACATTGTATATCGCTGGTGAATTTGGACGGCTGCAGTCCCAATTCTCTCTCCAACTTTAATATTTGTAATTTATTTTTATACAGCTCTGACTCTAATACTTGTTTTTTTAAAAACTGTATCGAATCGCTGTCATCTAATTTTCTTTTTCTATTACTATTTTTGAACTGTGAACATTGCGGCAAGGTTTGCTTTTCTTGCAACGAGCAGTTCTGTGGAGAGATAATTGCAACACCAGCTGTTTCTGGTAATTTTAAGCCCTCTACGACTGTGGATTCTGTACCTAGAATGTCTAGGATTTCCTTATCCACCTCATCCAAGATGATTTTTTTTCCACCGCCAGTTTTTTTTGCATTATCACGTTTTGCCTGTAAATGGTTATTATGGTATTATAATATGTACCTATGTATATACAAAGTGATTCAAACATTGACAAACAAAACATTGTATGCAAGGGAAGGAGGGGGGGTTGGTCAATCTCAACCGTTACGGAGTTAGGGAGGAAAGATTTTTGGTACTTTTTCCTTGTTTTACCCTATAACTTTTTACAGGAGCACGCTAGGATCATCTTTTTTTTTTGCAAAATCGTAGAGAACCCCTGTTTCTTTTCAATAACATCTTACATGCCTCTGAACCTCTTATTGTTCAAAAGTTATAAGGCCTCAAATCCAAAATTTTGTTATTTTTTTACCCATATTTTGACTTTAACCCTATTTTTCTCGAAAAGTGCTCGATATTAACCCCCATTTTTTATTACAGAAAATGAATGTTCAATTCATCATTTTTTTTTGTCGAAAAATGTATAGTTTACGAGATATTTGCACTTGAAAAAACTGAAAAAGACAAATATTTGAAATTCATGGTTTCAATGTGTTTTTATTACAATGTAAATTGAAGTAGTTTTTCAAGTAGTTTTCGGACACCTAAACTGAATCACCCTGTATATATTATTATACTATATTATTTTTAAAAATATGAAAAAATTCGTTTATGGAAAAATTGTAAAAGAGTGAGATTTATCAAAGTCTTTCTCAAGCAATTGGATTTTATATGGAAACTTACCAAAGTTCGACTTTTCCACAGTCCAAATATGTGATCACGAGCATAAGTCCATTCGAGTTTGTTGGAAGCTAAACCGAGAGATTGTGCCTTTTTAAGTATTTCTTTCCACCCTTCTTCCTTCTCCACTTTACTTACAGTGTTATTTTGGAAAGAAGCAAATAACACATTCTAGAAATAAAAACTTTAATAATAAACACATAAAAAATTTAAAATAAAGTCTTACCTTTTTTTCTTTAACCATTTGCAAAACAGCTAATTTTTTCTGTTTTGAGTCTCGGCCCATTTTTATCACTAGAAATCACTACTCGTAAAAGCCAACTAATAAGTTCTAAATACTCGTCAACAATTATTGAATTTTTGTGTACAAAAATACAAAAAAAAAAAAAAAAAACACGGATAAAATAACGGATAAATCTATTGTTAGCGTTTCTCAATAAAAAAAATTCTATATTTTAAATCTATAGATTTTAATATACATACATAGAATATAATATTCTATAGGCATAATAATAATGAATAATAAACTACTTATCAATTCAAACAACTTATCATTTTGTGATAAGTCATGTTAATTTTTAGTGCAATACTTGTCATTTTAACTTTTTAAAAATTGATAAGTTTTTAAAATTGATAAGTGAGTACAAATTAAAATTTTTTTTGGTGCAATACTTATCACATACACTTATCAAAAAAATTATTTTTGATTAGTTGATAAGTAGTAAGTGATAAGTGGTTGATGCAATAGGGCCCAGGTGTAATTAAGTAATTGAGTACGTAGATAAAAATAAATGCCTTTTATTAAAATTTATCTCATCATCAAGCCATTACCTTCAGAATTATTTTTTCTTTTAATTTTTCTTTTTCTGATCCCTGTTATCGTGGCGTTTAGGATTTCGATTCCATTTTTCACATATTCATTTTTTAAAATTCAAATTGAAAATATTTATGTTTTATTGTACTTTTTGAATATGTACATGTTTTTTTTTCTTTAATAATTCACAATAAATCATCATCTTTTTTTAATTTTTTGTGCTTTTCCCGCAGAGAAGAACGAACAGTAAAAAAAAATTAATATAATAGAAAAAAAATCTTTTTTTTTATTCTTGAGAATAAAAAAAATAATAAAATCTGAATAAAAATGAAATTAAATTTATTCAAAATATATTCAAAGTAATATTTTATATCATCACCATAATACCGTTGTTTTGTTGTAAATTCAATTCATAAAATTTTATAATCAAACATTGAAAACATTTTATTTTCTGCACAATAAAAATCTCTTTTTGAATCGAAATTCCTCTTATAATGTTTTTTTTCATACTTGATTTCCATTCGCGTGTGTTATTGAAAACGAATAAAAAGTACGGATTGGGAATAAAAAAAAAGATTTTACATTATTTTGAAAAGCTTCAAGAATTACGGATTTGAAAAAAAAGGAGCAACATTTGTATTCATATATTGTTTTATGTTAAACTATTTATTCTGAAGTCAATTGTACCACATTATTGATTTCATATTTAAAATGACCTTTACAGAGTTCATGGATACTTTTTTTTTCAGTATTGTTTTGAACTTGCCTTCTTGCTGAATATCCTTTAAAGTTTAAGAATGATTATATTTTATTTTAATTTTACATGATGCCTAATCTCGGAGGTAATTCGCACTACTAATTGGGTACCAAAAATAAACCTTAGCTAAAAATAATGTTGGTGAACTTTAAACTTGAACTTCATTAAAGACAAAAGATACGAAATATTTAAATACAAAACCAAATTTTGTGGTTTTAATTTGAATTTTTGAATATATTTAAACAAAAAGGTCGCCGCTTTGAAGAGGGCAATGTAAAAAAGTGGGTATTCTTGAAAACTTGAAAACTTATTTTAATACCCTTAACTAATTTCTTAAGACAGTAAAAGTTTATTTTTAAAAATTAAAATAAATAAGATCAAAAGAAGAAAAATATACATATACCTAAATGTAAATATATATGTGGGTGTATTTTCTTTAAATGAATCAATTAATTATAGAACAATACGTTTTCAAAACTTACTATATAAATATAGTACATAAATCATTCAACTTTATTATGAAAAATTTCATTTGAATGTTACGCGTCATAATAAAAACTTGAATCATACATATACCAACGACTACTTAAGTACAAAGCATATAGTCTGAATTTTAAAAGTTGAGGTTTTATCGCGCATGTTTTACATGCTTTGTGATATTTTTTGTGTAGATATACGAAAGAAAAAACGTGTTACAACAACAAAAACGCATGTGTGTAGGTAAGTATCTTTTTTTCTGCTCATGTTTTTCTAGTATAATACGAAACCTCAACTTTTAAAATTCTGATTATAATCATAATGCTCAATTTTATTTTATTGTTTATATGTGTTGGTTTTAGTTTTGTTAAAAAGAATTGAACTTGTATACATATAGTAATCATTATTATTATTTTAAATATTTTATAACATTATGTTACTAGGCTTTTTTTATTTTCATTTTTTTATGAAGTTTTAAAAAATTTATTTATAAATTTTGATTATTTTTAATATACCTACATGTGTATGTATTAATAATAAATAACAATAAAAAAAATCATTTTTGTGCAATATTTTATAATGTACCATAAAGTGGTACTACATTTTTAGAGGTGACTGTAAAAAATTACATAAACTGAGACATGAGAGAGATAATTGTGATATTAATTAAAAATTATCATTTTTTCTTAATAACTAAATTTCTATTAATTTTATGATATAACAATGTTTGGGAAAAATGTTGATTTGATAAAAATCTACAAATTTGTAGAACATTATAATTTGATATTTTTAGTACTTTGAGAGATATCAGGAAAAATCCATTCTCAGTTTTATGTTACCTAATATTTATCACGGTTTTTCTTTGATTTACATTGCTCATAGTTATTTAATATATTCGGTGAAAATAAAGCTTAGATTCTTCTTTACATTCCATTAGAACATAATTTTTATGTAACCTTAATCACAAATTAGTTATAAGTGATTAAAAACAATAAGTTGCCATATTAATTTGGTACGCCCAACACACATAAACAATAAAATAAAATTGAGCAATAATTATGCCTTTGTACTTAAGTAGTCGTTGCATCCCAGTTGTGCCAAAAAGAACTGATTCCTTCGGAATGAATTCAGAATTCATTACGAAGTAAGTAATTTATTCCACTTCTGATTTCTGGTAATATAGTAGAGAATCAATTGATTCCATATGTATATGATTACTTATAATGCAGTGAAGAATCAATTGATTTCATATACGTATATGATTACTTGTACAGTGAAGAATCAATTGATTCCATATATTATTTCTTGTAATGCAGTGAAGAATCACTTTGTTTTGCGTACAATTTATTATTAAGAATAAAAGAAATATAAAAAACATGATTAAGCATGTTAAAATTTTCATGCATCAATTTTTTATTTTTTACGCAATTTTGTTTTGCGTAGTTCAGTTCATTTGAAAATGTATGAATGAAAACAGGTGAATTTTTAAAGAAAGTGTTTTTAAAATTCAAATGTAATTTTATTTCAAATAAAGTAGTCATTATTTTGAATGTTTTTTAAAAAAATTTTGGTTTTTATTCTTACTTTTTCTCTTAAAATTTCAGATTCATCAGGATTATTTGTCTAATCTCAATCATTTCTTGTTTTCAATGTCTTGTGCTTTTAAATTTGTAGTAAAACAAAATCTTATTCTTTATATGTATTATATATTTATTTGCAATATTCACGCTAATTTTCAAAAATTAAAAATTCATTTACATAATTATATTTTTTCATTTAAAGAAAAAGACTGTTTTACTACATTAAAAAGAACAATGTTTCATCGTAAGAAGAACAAGACATTGACAACAAAAAGTAGGCAGTGTTTAATTCTTAATCAATTCAGAATTAATTTCTTGTATTCGATTCTGAATGCATTCCATGTAATCGATTCCATGTAATCGATTCAGAATGCATTCCAGGTAATGCAGATGGGCATCAATTTATTACCGCCTATGATATGCCAATGTAAAAGTAATCAATTCTTTTGCCGTTTGGTAATCCAAAGTAGAATCATTTCGAAGTCCAAAGAATTCATTCTGAAAAAGTTCTGAATTAATTCGTGGGACGACAACTGGAATATACGTGTGTATAAAATATAATACCTAAACTCATACGAGAGTTTGTATGTATGTATGTATGTAGATATCTTCAAAAGTATTTTTTTAATGAAATACTCTTCAATTAAATAATATAAATAAATATAATAATTTAATTAAAATCTCTTAATACGATTTAATTAGATAAAAAAATATTTCATTCAAACTACATATATAGTACACATACATATGTAGCTGTATGCACGCACACATGCATACCATACATAAACGAATTTTTGTAGTCTTATTGTTTTATTTAATTATTATTAATTAATTAATGAAATTATATTATTTTTATAATTATACCTATTATGATTTTTTTTTTGTACTTTTTTTAAGCTCAAAATAAAAAAAGGGGAAATTTCGAAAATTCACCTCAGCTTCTAATTGTTATGTCTCATGCCATTTTTCATTTTTCACATTTTTTACTGCGCAATCGACATTCATTTTTTTATTTTTCACAATTTTTTTTTTTTTTTTTTTTTTGACTTGATGACTCGACTGCTAGTTGTTATGACTCGGATGACAATTTTCAAAATTCCCCAAGATTGTTCATCTGAAATACAGCTAAAATAAATATACATAAATGTATATGTATAATGTATATACACATACATACATATTTAAAAATAACTGTATTCAATATATTACTATAATTTTACAAAAGTTCCCAAAGTGTGGGTCCAAAGCTTAACCTTAGGTGGATGGCAAAAATATACAGTATATAAATGTACTCTGACAATTTTGTACTTTTTAAAAAATAAAAAAATAAAAGGATATTTTGTTGTTGTACTGATATTGAGCTAGAACTTTGAAAAAAAGGCTTGATGGTTTGATTAATGTTTTAATGTCATAGGTGTAAATTATCATACCTAAAGCTCCTAAAGTAAGGTTTAAAGTTTAAAGTAGATATAAACGTTTGTTTCTTTTATTCTTATTTTATTAAAGGTTTTAATAATAGGTCTCGAATTATAAAAAGTTCTGGAACTTCAGTTCTAATAATATATATGTAAATGCATAGCTTTATAAATACGAATAAATTGTAGATTTTAATTTATCATACGTGCTTGCTAGAATTGTATGAAATAAATATGAAAATTTCGCATGAACAAATTTCAAAGAAAATTTCATTTAAACTTTGTTTTTGTACAAGCAATGCAATGTGATGATTTGAATCTTATTGTGTCCTGTATATCTAGTAAAAATGTGTATATTCATAGCATATAGTTGAATATTTTTCAATACATATAACGTACATGTCCTAAATTATTTTTGTTAAGAAAATTTTGCTAAAAAACCAAATGGATGAGAAAAAAAAACTTTATAACTGTTAAACTTAACATTTTGTACACTCTAAAAGTTATACTACGTTTATCACTATTTTATGATTGTATTGCTAGTGAAACTGATGCTGCTGCTACTGCATCTTCTGACATCAACCCAAAAAAAATTTTATAGTTTTTATTATCAAAAAAGAAAAAAAAAATTGGCTTTTGAAACAGTTGTACACATAGAGACTGGGAAAAAAGGACTTTTATTGTTATTTTATTAAAATATTTCACTGTATGTGCATACATCCTTACAGTTTTTATTATACAAGTTTTGCAATGTTTCTTTTTTTCTTTTTTTAGTTCTATACTGCAAAATGTTGCTAATGCTGTGTTGCTTTTCTGAAAGAGCTATACAAATTTTTAAAAAATGAATGAATATTTTTTGTCGAAAAATTTTATCATTTTCACGGGCAACTGAGTGAAATGAATTATGAAAATAAATAGTAGCACCAAATGTTTTAATTTTTTCCTCTTTATAAAAAAAAAAAAAAAAAAAAAAAAAAAAAAATTGTATTTCAAATTTTAAGCAATCAAAGCAAATGATAAAAAGTAAGTGGCAAAAAAATGTTTAGAAAAGATTTCATGTACTTTTTTTTCTCTCTCTCTTCTTCTAAATTCTGGGTTAAATTTAGGTCATGAAAACCATTATGAAAATGTGAATAGAAAAATAGAAACATAAGAAGAGAAAGAAGCAAAAAAAAAAAAAATGATGATTAGTAAAATTCTGTTGAAAAAAAAATTCAAAAAAATAAAATCTAAACTTGTGAAATATTTTGAATAAAACATAAAAAATTAAAAATGAGAGAAAAAAAATATTTAAAAAAGGTCAAATGAATTTTATGTACTGGACTTTTTTTTTGTTGTTTTAGTTTTAAAAAATAGTAAGGAGAAAATAATTTAGAAATATTTTTGAATTTTAAATTAAAATTATGAAATATTGTTATTTACACTTGATTATAAATAAAAAAAAAACCTTTTTGGAAAAAAAAAAATATTGATCATAATCATGTTACCTATAGAAAAGTGATATCTAAGTTTTTTTTTTTTTTGGTACTGAATAATTTAAGTTAACATTTTAATTTTTAAAAATTAAATAAAATAAATAAAAACTATTTTATGTATAGAATTAGAATGTTCTTTATATGGGTCAATTATCTAATTGTTATCAGCCTCATGGGAATCAATATTATTGTGGTCTGGTCACTCACATTCATCAATATGGATTTTTTTTTTGTTAAATTTTTGAGTAAAACAAACAAAACAAAAAAATTACACATCTATATAAACAAAATTTTGGAGCATTTTTTTTTTCATTTTAATTAAATTAAACCTTGTTTGTTATATTAAATTGAATTTATAAGAAAAAATCAACCAAAAAAAAATAAAAATAAAAATAAATAAAATAAAAAGTCTAAGCACGAAAAAAATTGTCCATAAATCAAACATTTTTCATTCGTTCTAAACAACAGAAATATTTACGTACATAGAGCTACTTATAAAGTTAATTTTGCAAAAAAAGTAAAAAACAAAATGAAATTTACATTTCTTGAAAATCTGAATATATTTTGTACATTATGTAGGGTAATTATTATTGTACATATTTTTCTTTAGTGGTGATGGCGGCCATCATAACATCATAGTATTAACTTTTTTTTTTTTTTTGTTAAATTTATGTAGTCACAGTTGTAGTGTAAAAACATATTAAAGGTAAATACACAGGTATATACATATACCATTTTAATTGAATTTTGTTTTTTGTACAGGAACGTCAAAAATATTAAATAAAAATAAGAAAATATAAAAAACAAAAGCAAAAAAAAAATTATAGAACTTTTAGTTAAAAAATTTGCGTGTTACACGCACAATCTTATTTATTATAATTTTTCTCAAAGGACAAGCTTTCATTGGTCATACATACTTATTCTCTAGTTTTTTATTATAACTTGATACGTACAGAGTAATTTGTTTTTTTTTTTTTTTGCACACAGGGTATTTTTTGTAAACTACTTAGATGAAGCGAGTACCTGGCTGGGTTAAAAGTCAACACTGCATTAGTGTTGCAACAGAAACTTAAAAGTCTTAAGTTCAAAAAGTAATCATGTGTTCATTTTTGCATTCGTATTTAACCCTAAATTTTTCAACGCTTTTTCACAATGTTTTATCAATTAAATAATTAATTAGAACATTTCTCAATATTTTTATATGAATACCTCATACCAGTCAAATTTTAAAAGACAAATCTTCAAAAGCGTCGTAAAATTAATAAGTAACAGTGTCAAGGCATCGCAACACAAACAATCAAATGTTGCAGCAACACTGCACACTGCACAGTCATGATTAGTTTTTGAACCCAATCGTGTTTATTTAAATGATCTCAAAACCGAAAAATATAATAGGTACAGGTACCTACATATGTATATCAATTTACAAAATCACCCTGTGTGTATATTTTGGTTGGTAATCTAAACAAAATAAGAACAAAATTAAGTATATATACCTATATAAAATGTTCACCACTATATTCATAAGTTTATAATCAGGATATGATTTAAATGAAATTTGTTGTTGTTGTATTAAGTAAAAATAGTATAAAATTTAACATTTTGATAAATAACTTTACACGCATATTACCTACCTACATATATATGTACATATAGCTCTGTAGAACATTTTTGATGCTTGTTAATTTTTAATGAAAATCTTTAAAGCAATTAATTACATTATATGGTATGTATATGGGTAATTTTACACACATATACTTATGTAATAACGTTGTTAAACGAATATGATGAAGATTTAACAATGCTCCTAAAAAAGGACTTAGGAAAACGAAAATCTGTACCTAAAAAAAAGGGTTAACTTACCTGACGTTATAAGATTTATCAAAATTATATTAATAATAAAATTTATAAGTTCCATTCCACGTTAAATAGTTTTTAAAATTTACAAGTTCATCTTTGGTAGAATTTATTCAATTTGGGTCAAACTAAAATTAAGTACCTACCTACCCTACATGCTTAGAAACATTTTTTTTTTTAGTCAGGACTAGTTTTGTAAGACAAAAGCAAACTACAAATTTGTTTACAGATTGACTTTATTTATCTTGTAATTTGGGTTCTACGTTAGTTCTTATACCAAATCTTTACATAATTAAAATATGTCCAATAAAACAATTTTTCTTAAGATTATTTGTACCTACTAAACACAAAATATTTACAACATGTTTCACATATACAACATGTACATAAAATGGTTCTAAAGAAATAGTCTATCTTTTTTAAGGGCATTTTCTGAAAAAAAAATTTTAAATTTTACTTTCTGAGATGATGCCATATTGTAGAATTTGTGATGCAAATTTTTATTAATAAGAATATTCAGGAAATATCATTTAAATTTAGATATGACTACAAGTTTGAAAGTTTCTGTGCATTTTAATAAACTGGATAATAAAATGTATTAATTCACATTTAAAGAAAAACTTATTTACATATTTTCACTATAAATATCTTTCTTAATGTCATTTTAATCCTGAATAAATAAAGATACATACAAATAAAATGTCATTTGTTGTACAATTTAGTTAGAAATTTTCAATTCATTTCCCTTCTCATAATTT
The DNA here is from genome assembly GCA_939192795.1 of Bombylius discolor. Classification (NCBI taxonomy): domain Eukaryota; kingdom Metazoa; phylum Arthropoda; class Insecta; order Diptera; family Bombyliidae; genus Bombylius; species Bombylius discolor. Next base: position 8,370,452 of record OW584243.1, on the reverse strand, counting down.
TCTATTCTGCATTACCTTATAATTGTCTCTGAAACGGTAAGGTAAAATTTTCTAACAAATTCAGTAACTTGGGGTGCATTGTTTTAAAAAAAACTCCCAATTTTTTCAGTTTGAACATGTGAGCAGTCACACTACTCACCCTTTGCACACTTGGTGGTTAAACCGGTTATTGTTGCGCTGGTTGTAACATAAGGGTATAATTTTTTCCAACTTGGTATAGTAAGAAATCATCCAAAATAATTTCAGCTTCACGGTTGTAATACACTCACACTCTCATTACAACTGGTCGTGCCACCTTTAGATGTAGTTTGAGCAGTTGTAAGAACAGGTTTTATAACCGGTTTGCGTCGTTGTAACAACAATCTAATGTGTTCATGCTCATTGAAAATTAAATTGTCTCAAATCTCAGCAGCATGTTTTTTCGAAAAAAAATGTAAAAGTTTAGAAAATAATATATTTAGACAATTTATACGTAATCCACTTTTAATACGGATTTTGGTTTACTCCCAATTTCATGTTGTATAAACCCGCTAATTCAGGTTTTGGCGTAAAATACAATAGGCGGATTCTAATTTTTATGTTGCGATTGCGAATTGTAGAGTGAAACGTGTATCAACGTTTGCATGTATTATTTTAATCCAAATTCCAAATTTTACTCTACTCCCAATTTAATCTAAAATTCGAATTATTTTTTACGCTATAAACTACATACTTAATTCTCTTTTCCTAATTCTTAAAGGAAGTACATATGTATGTATTACAAGAAGTGAGAAGCAGAATAGAATTTCGTTCACAAAAACTTACATTATTCACCTGAACTGCTGATTGGAGTATTTTTTGGTATGTTGGAGTTTAGTTATGAAAATTTCTCGGTACATAGCAAATTTTGTAGAATACAAGTTCATAATTTGATTGATACATATATTACTTTTACTTATAAATGTGAAAAATTAATAGAATTAAATGCTGTCATTAAATAGCTCATATTTAAACAATTTTGTGCCATTTACACTTTTTTATTCTTAAATAGTTCAACTCTTTCAAGTTCAAATGTCACGACACTATATAATTAAAAATCACATTGTTATAAAAATTCCACGAAATTATAACTAAGATCCTTACAAAACACATGTTAAACCACTAAAATAATTGGTCGGCAAATTTCATATACATATGTATTACCCAAAAATTGAATTCATAGACATCCCTAGTAAATTAGGAAATGTTTTTTTCACATAAAAAACGTGTTAGATAAATTTTTGTATTAGAGTTACCACACCTAGACGTATGAAAATTAAATTACACACCATGTTATCATCATAAAATCTCAAAGTAAAAAATCACATCAGAAATAGAATATTTTTATGCACAAAAAATTCTTTAGAATAAATCTTTGTTAGATGCTCTACGACTACATTTTAATTTCGTTTTGAGCACCTTTTAAAATTGTAGTTCCTAAGATTTAATTTTTAGAACTTATAAGTTATAACAAAACAATTAAAGTTGATTCAATCACCTTTAAAAATATTTGAGAAAAAAAAATTCATAATAAATGAAAAGACTTAATTACTTGGAAAAAACCCAATTTTTACTTTGAATTTATTTTCATATTTCCACACAAAGTTACATACAAATTTGAAAAGAAATTGAATTGTGAGCATGCTGCATACTTCCAACTGATGTTAAGTTGATAAATTATGATGTTATTCATGTAATTTATGATATATACCTGAAAATTATCAATTATTGAATCAAAATATAAGAAATTGAATAGATAAATTATTAAATAAATAATGAAAAATTCAACTTACTTTCATCTTCATTGGACATTTTACTTGGACCTTGCACGCATCTTTCTGCGTTTACGTTTAAGCCTCCGCATACGCTTCTTACGCCACTAAAATTAAAATTAAAATCTAATAAGAAACATTCTCGAAATTCTTATTTCATTTTAAAAGACTAAAACACATTAAAAAATTTCTAATAAAATCTTCCTTAATGGCGGCTACGAAAAAACACGTGTTTTAAAAACTTTGTATTTTTATTAATAAATAACACACTATATTATAATTTTACATTTATTTTCAAATTATTTATATAATTTAGTTTCAATTTAAACATTTATTTACCTTAGCTCTCATAATAAATGTAGAAAATAAAAAATAAGTTTTTCAACAGACAATTTTTAGCACGTCTTTACTGGGATAAACTTCGAATGAAAAAGAACGAATTCTCGTCTTCGTACGCCATTTTAACTTTAAGTATATACCATCTGTCATCATCATTTTCGATTTCGATATTCGATGTTTTTTCGATGAAATTTCAGTGACGACACCGCATAAGTACAAATTTTTTGAAAACAATTGCGTATTACGATGTTCCCCGACAGAGGTCGCACAACACAGGAAAAGACTATTCACTAAAAAAAAAATAACGATTTTTTTGGTGTAACGATATTTTAACGGTTACAGAAATAATTTCTATTGTCAAGAATTTATCATAGAAAAAGACTTAAAATATTTTCAACTAAATAGGTACTTATAAATTTTCTTTGTTTTCTCATTTCGTGTGAATGGTAATCTTTTTATAATTTATTCATCGAATTTTAATAATATCAATGACAAAAAATACACAATATATTCAAGCTACGATAAGCAACTTAGTTTTTGACAAAGAATAAACAATATACGAAAATTACCACAAGTATAATATTTTTTTAAAGAAAAATCTTTTCTTTTTTCGATATTTTTCGCCCATTAAATCCATTTCTTGTCAAAATTTTTTCTATGGTTTCTGAATTAAGAAGCCAATTGCGGCGCATTTTATCTAAGTTCAGTCTTTACGTTTTTAGAATCTATCTTTAATCATTTTTTGATTACTTTTAATTAAAATTCTTATTGGTCTTTTTTTTTAAATTTCACTGAAAATATTCTTTTTTATTAAAAAATTATCATAACATATTAAATCGCTATAAAACTTCATTTACACACGTAAATAACGCTATAATGCTTATTTTTTTAAAAACAAAAATAAGATAAAAGCATTTTCTGAATATAAGTAATTTAAAAATCTTTTGACATAATTTTTCTCTATTCTATTTTTCAAATTTTATTTCAATAATTACATAATAATTTTATATATTATAATGATGTTCTTTTGTTATATAGTGATAAATAATTCATGTTGTTTTCAATTTAATATACACATTGCATTAAATACTTTTGAAAGAAAAAAAATTAATATATGTACATACGTATATGTATATTTGAAAAGCAATTTCACGTCAATTATACTAAAATTTATTTCCTTTTTCTTTACTTTTTTAGTTTCATTTATGATTTTAAATACTTCCGAATGTAACATTATAGAAAATACATACATGTTTATGGAAAATTAATACATATATTTTTTTCTTTTTCATTATAATTATATTTAAAAGTTATTAAAAACATTTTTTATGTGTAATTGTGTATAAACAAATATTTAAAATACAAAAAATTTTTTTTTTTTTATAAAAATGTTAAAATGTATTTCAAAATTTTCAATGTAAATTAAAAATATTTTATTTTTATTTTTCATAATCAATTTTTCTAACTTTCTCAGATATAATAACTAAAAAAATAAAAAAAGAAATAAAAACAATATTTTAAAAAAAGTAATAACAAAAACAACTAAAAAATAATTGAGGAGAAAAATATATAAAAGACAGATTAAAGAAGATTGTAATGGCATTAATTAATTTATGCTGCCATTATTATTCTCATTTAGAAGCACCATAACGTATGTATGTATCTATCTACATATTTTATTATATCTATTATGTTATAATAAATGAATGAGGAATGTACTCGTACATAATTATGTTTATACCATTATATGTATTATTATATATTATTTTGGTAATGTCTGAATTTGAAGTTGTTTTATATTCAATTATACACACTCAGACGTGTCAACTATAAAAGAAAAATCGTCATCTATTCTCTTAATTTTTTATTCTTATCATCATCACTACATTATCATTATATTTACATACATATTTTTAATATCTAATGTCATAAGAATAAACAATTCAAATAACATTTATATATCATATATTTATACAGTTTTAAGTTGTATACATATGTTAAAATACATATATGAATAAGATATGTATATCATAGGTAATAACAGTATGAATTATTATTAAAATTTTATAACAAGAAGATTATACAGAAGATTCATTGTCACAATACTAAATTAAGAGTCATTCTATACAATAAAATTACAAGTACATTCATATACGTATATATGGTACATACATATGTACATATGTATTATATTGTTTGCAAATATACCTTTGTTTGTTGTTTTTTTTTTATTATATTCAGATTTCTTTATATGTACATTCAAATACCATAAAGACTATAAGGAAAAGAGAAATGACTTAAAAGGATTTAAGTTAAAGATTTACTACCATATTTTTATTTATATAAATTTATATAACGGTGATGATTATGCTAAGTTTATTATGATTATGCTAAGTTTATTATGATTATGATTCCGTTGAGACTATGAAATATATTATCATAAAACATATTTATGTACAATACATATGTATATACCTACTACTATGACTAAATACTTGTTGTAATCCTTTACATGATAATACCGTGGTATAGACTAATTCCGTCTTGTCTGAAGAGATTATTAAAAAAAAAACAAGAAAAATAAAAAACATAACAAAAAAAAAACATCTTAATATACTCGTAGCTGTATATCTATTAAAAGCTCTCATATTATGTACAAAAAATAAAATCAGACATTTTGATATTATTTTACCCTTCCTTATTATTGTACGTGACATTTACATTTTTAAGAATATTGTAATTATTGCTTTATAAAGATGAATTTAAAAGATTAAAACCACAAATATACGTATACATATAAATGTACATGAGGAGTCTAGCGAAAGTTCATTTATGTAGTATTTTTGTAGGAACTTATACATTATACAATTTAATGTAAATAACCTCCTCCTTACATGTCCTTAGTTAGTCTTTAACAAAATATATATGTATGTATTTAAAGTTTTAAGTGAAAATCTGTAACTTGAGTTCTGATTATCATAATAACATTTTCAGATTTTACCTCTTTAACATTTATTCATGAAAATTTGAACTAATTTTTTACCTTTGTCACCACCTATTTCATAAAAACAAATCAGAAAATAAAAATCAAAACGTATATTAAATAATGTGTTAAATTTATACCATATACAGGCTTCTAAACTTATTTTTTTCTCAAATAAAATATTTTTTTTCAATTAAAACAATTTTTTAAAAATTTTAATTAATTTATTTACTAATATTTGTTTTATTTTTATTTTTTTAATTGCAGACATTCTGTGTAGTATCAAAACGTTTTCGTAAAAATTATATTCATCGTTTTACTGGTACAAAAAGTTTATTTTGTTTTTATCCTTGGAGTCCAGCAAGACGTGCCTGTGTTTATATAGCAACGAATCAGTATTTTGATTATTGTGTTATGGCTACAATTTTGCTCAATTGTGTTTTTTTAGCAATGACTGAAACATTTGAGGAAGCCGAGTAAGTATCATTGAATATATGCAAATTGAAAAGTTATCAAATAAAAAAAATAATTAATTGCTTTTAAAATATAAAATACTAAGCTTCTACTTTCAAATTTTTGTATTGTCTCATTATGAATATGAACTCGCTTGAAAAACATTTCTATTTTTTTTTTTTTAATTATAATTTACTAAATTTTTTCAGATATATATTTTTGGCCATTTACACACTTGAAATGATTATAAAAATAATTGCAAAAGGTTTTCTATTAAATAAATATACATATCTACGTAATCCATGGAATTGGTTAGATTTTGTTGTAATTACAAGTGGTTATGCAACAATTGGAATGGATGTTGGAAATTTAGCTGGTTTACGAACATTTCGTGTATTAAGAGCTTTGAAGACTGTTTCAATAATGCCAGGTAAATTATATAAACATTAAAAAAAAAAAAAAAGTAAAAAAAGTATAAAAAAAAATTTTGTTTTCTATAATTTTTTTAGGCCTAAAAACTATTATAAATGCATTATTGCATTCATTCAGACAATTAGCAGAAGTAATGACATTAACAATATTTTGTTTAATGGTTTTTGCTTTGTTTGCATTACAAGTAAGAATTTTTTTTCTTCATTAAATGTAAAAATTTCAATTATACATAATATCATTCAAAATTTTTTTTTTATCTAAAGGTTTATATGGGTGAGCTAAGAAATAAATGTGTTAAAAATCTCCCAGAAGAATTGATGAATAATCTAACCCTCGAGGATTATAATAGGTAGATACAATTATTATTTAGTATTATTATCTCTAAATAATCGTATACATACACACATACATATAATATTTATTTATTTCATTTCTCTATTGAATTAATATTCAATTAGTTGGATTAATGATACTAGTAACTGGTTATATGATAAAGAAGATTTACCATTGTTGTGTGGAAATTTAACTGGTGCAAGACATTGTCCACCAGGTACATATTTTTTCTTTAAATTAAATTAAATATTCTAAAGCAATGATTGTTGTTTTTTTTTTCTACGTAGAATATACATGTATTTGTGTGGGAGAAAATCCAAATCATGGCTATACAAATTTTGATAATTTCATGTGGTCAATGCTAACAACATTTCAATTAATTACTCTCGATTATTGGGAGAATGTATACAATATGGTAAATTATAATTATATATTTTAATTTTAAATTCACATCTAATTATTAGAATTTTGTTTATTTATTTATAACTTTTTAGATCCTAGCAACATCAGGACCAATGAGTGTATCATTTTTTACAGTGGTTGTGTTTTTTGGTTCATTCTATTTAATTAATCTTATGTTAGCTGTAGTTGCATTGAGTTATGAAGAAGAAGCTGAAATAACAAATGAAGTAAAAAAATATACATACTCGTATATATACATACAATAAGTATATAAAATAAATTATTATTCTATTTTAAATTTTTTTCTTGTTTTTTTTAGGAACGAAAAAAAGATTTATTAGATCACCGTGATGATTCAACGTTTAGTTTTGATCCATCCGTCCTTACAGTGAAAAAATTAAATAAACATTGTAAGAAAAAACTTGATTCACGTAAAGGTGTTTTATTAGCATCATACTCAAGAAAGAAGACAAGACGAAGAAAAAAAGGTAAAGAAGGTGGTAATAATACAAACGGAAATGGTCAGGTGAGTCTACAAAAAATTACAAGAAAAAAAAAAGAAAGAAAAAATCAAATAAAATATTTTTATAATCGTTTTCTTATTTATAGTCCAAAAGTAGATCAGTAACGCCTAGTCCGAGTCCTAGTCCACGACATAGCTGTGCTCGACCTCAAGCTTTAGCTTTACAACGCACTAAAGCCATAACATTCAAAGAAGCTCAAAATCAAGATACTAATACATTACATCCTCCAGGTACATTTTATTTATTTATTTATTTTTTTTTTTCAATTTTCCGTTTTATTTTGTTAATTTTTTTTCTTCAAAAGGCTATAGAGGTCAGTTACTGCCATCAAGTAGACAAGCAAGTTCCAATGCTAGTGAGGGTGGTGGTGTTAATCGGGAATCTTCATTAGATGATTCTGGTGTTGTTGATGATCATGAAGAGCAAGATACAGGAACTGAATTAGTACATACTTCAACAGTTGAGGTATACTACTTTTTTTTCACATTTCTATACTTTTTAATTATTGATTATTTTTTTTATGTATGTAGTTTCAAAGAGATATGACACCTGTTACACTTGCATTATCACCACGTGAAATTCGTATTATTAAATGTAACGGTAATATAGCACGAATTAAAAAACATAATATATATGCTTTACATCCAGAATATTCATCTCAAATAGTGGTTATTGGTAAATTACAATATAATATTTAATTTTCATTAAACAGTCAGTTTTTTTTTTTTTTTTTTAATTTTTTTATTACCTAGATGATTTACCTGATCGAAATTGTGATAAATGTGTTCACTGTTGTGTTGATTATGAGGGTTGGCTACAATTTCAAAATTGTTTATATAAGGTGAAAATATAGATACCACACAGTATTTTTTTTTTCTACTTTTACTTTTTATTTATTTACCTTTTCCTTTTTAAATCCTTATAGATTGTTAAAGATCCGTTATTTGAGCTAGCAATAACATTATGTATTGTTTTAAATACGATGTTTCTAGCCATGGAACATCATGGAATGAGTGAAACTTTTCGACAGGCTTTAGATATAGGAAATAAAGTAAATTTTTTTTTTTGAATAATTAAATTGATTTATTCATCTAATATCTTTCTATTTTTTGTATATGTACAGGTTTTTACATCAATATTTACATTTGAATGTATTGTTAAACTGATGGCACTATCAAAAGACTTTTTTCTATGCGGTTGGAATATTTTTGATCTTATAATTGTATCAGCTAGTTTACTAGATATTATTTTTGAATTAGTTGATGGACTTAGTGTTTTAAGAGGATTACGTTTGGTATAATGAAAATTTTTTATACTTCTTTTATATTTTATATAAAAATAATTGTTGTTATTTATTTATTTTTTTTTAAATAGCTTCGTGTATTAAAGCTTGCACAATCCTGGACAACAATGAAAGTTTTATTAAGTATAATTATATCGACTATAGGTGCTCTGGGTAATCTAACACTTATATTAGTAATTGTTATTTATATTTTTGCCGTTATTGGTATGCAATTATTTTCAAAAGACTATACTCCTGATAAATTTGAACCAGATCCGGTGCCAAGGTAAATAACTGAAAAAAAATATATTAAAATTTATAATTATAAAAAAAAAATTTATTTTGTGTTACATATTATAATTGTGTTTTTCGTTTTTTTTTTTTTTTTTCATATTCAGATGGAATTTTAATGACTTTTTTCATTCATTTATGATGATATTTAGAATTTTATGTGGAGAATGGATTGAACCATTATGGGATTGTATGAGAGCTGAAGAAGAGGTATGAAAAACAAACGATAATATATAAATAAATATAATTCCTTCTATTAAAGTTATTCTCTATAATTTTAAAAATTATTGGTTGGTTGGTTAGTTGACGTGGAGGTTCTCGAAGTTTTCCGAAAACCCAATTAGCATTTGATACCACACTCCGCGTAACCCTAGGAAATTATATACCGGTAGAAGACAAGAAACCATCCTGTTTCATTCAGGAAACGTATCATGTCTCTGACCGTGACTTTTGCTATTGATCGTTGAAGAGAAAGTTTCCCATGGTCTGGAACCTTGCTCTGGGAAGTTCTGGACAGTTGCATAGGTGAGGGGTTCTCTCTCATTGACTTCCCTGCAGCTACGGCAATTGGTGTTGAAGGGGATACCTATTTTCTCTGTGTTAAAAATTCTTATAGTTATTGAAAATAATCTTCATATGAAAGAAATAATAAATTATCTATAAAATATTAATATTTACCATTATTTTGTTTTTGTATTCAAAAGAATGGCGCATCATCATGTTTTGCAATATTTCTACCAACATTAGTTATGGGAAATTTTATGGTTCTTAATTTGTTCTTGGCTTTGTTACTCAACAGTTTCAATTCTGAAGAACTTAAATCGAAAAAAGAGGTAATTTTTTGTTTATATTTTTATTGTTTTTTAAATGAAAATATTTACTTAAAATTTAAAAAAAAAAAAAGAAATTTAAAAAAAAATATGAGGGTTGGTTTTTTCTTTATAGTTTTGTCTTTAAAATGTGATTTAAAAAAAAAAATACATATATAAAAAAAAAAGTTAATATGTAATAATTAAATGTATACTTTTTATCGGTTTATTTATAAATGTTTTTTTATGTGGCTTTATATGTGTGGAATATTATTTCAATTATGTTTTGTTTTGTTTTTTATGTTGTGAAAAAAATTGTTTTTTTATTTTTAATTAAAAAAATTGATAGATTTTTAAAATTAAACAAATTGATAAAACAATAAAATTTTTATGCACACGCTATATGTTTTTATTAATTTTTTTTAAAAAGGACGAAAAATTTCGAATATATATATTATTTTTACTTTTTGTGTGCAAATTTGTTTTTATAATGCAAATTTTCTAGATGTTTAATTAATTAATTCCATTTTTTTTTTGTGTTTTGTTGTCGTTTTTGTTATATATATATATATTATTTGAAGTAAAAGTGAATTAAAAATAAAATTATATTTCAAGTGAAATAATTAATTATAAATAAAAAATAGTTTTAAATAAAATAAATCTAATAAATAAACTCTAAACTAAAGTGATGATTTTAAAAATCAAAAAAATAAATTTTATTTTATCTTAAAATTTTTATTTTTATTCTTTTCTCTCTAAAAACAGGAATATATTATATTTATTTAATAAAATTTTAAAAATAAAATAAATATACAGAAAATAATTCTTTAAAAATGAAAATTAAAACAAACAAATGGCTAATGTAATTGAAAATTATTTAATAATTCAAATATTCAATTAAAAATAAATTAATATTTTTATTTTTAATTTTTTTTTCTATTTTTCTTTTTAAATTTAACAAAATTTTACATATTTGTTGTTTTTTTTTTTTTTTTGTAATTTTATTTTATTCTAATATTTTCTAATTTTCTAGTTACACAGTTATAATAATTGTCTTCTTTTCAAGATAGAAAAAAAACTGATATAATTTTTGAAAGAAAAAAAAAATGACAAAATTTAAAATACCTACACATATCGAAAATATGTTATTTATGACAGCATGTTACGATGTGCTATATCAACTTTTATTCTTCTATATATATATATATATGTGTATATGTAACCTATATATATATATACTTTTATATATTATGTATATTGTATATCTATTGTTTTATATACAAGAATAATTTTTTAATAATATTAATTGTTTCTAATTATATATGCATATTTTATTTCTATGTGTACTCTTATTTGTGTGTCAAAAACTCAAAATAATTGCACCGATATTTAAAATTTAAAAAACAAAAACTATTTATTAAAAAAAAAATTCAATTAAATATGAAAAAAATCCAAAAACCAAAAAAAAAAACTTTATATATATATGTATATGTATATGTCAAAAATAAACTTCCTCACTTCTGTGCACCGACATCATACTTAAACAGATATATAAGAAAAAGGTAATTTTATGTTATTAATTTTATTTCATTTTCCTATTCATATAATTTTAAATGAATCTTGTTCTCCTCTGCATACATACTTATATACTGTACATATATAGATAAATACAAAATTATATGATAAACCTATTATATATGAACTATAAATACAAACATATATATATACACCCACACACACATACGCATACATAAAAATCTAAGTATAATCATATTTGTCCTTTATTTCTTTCTTCTTCTTTTTGTTTTATATATTTTTTGGTTTTTTCCAGTAGAATAAAAGCATTTGTATAATTAGTATTTGGCTTTTAGATTGCGTGTATTAGTATTTAATTTATATACATATACTATATAATATGTTTTAAGCTTTTATAGTTAGCATTTTTAATTTAGATAAAATGCTACCATTATGATTTTATATTTTAATTTGTAGTTTTTGTGTTTTTTATTTTATTTATTTATTATTATTATTTTTTTTTTTTGTAATTTATTTTAATAAAATAGAAAATTCATAAACAGTTTATACATGATCAAAAATAAATAAGTTCCACATAAAATTCTAATTAAAACAAAAAAAATTATATAAAAAATTGAAATTGGATTTTCTACTAATGTAATTTTCAAAATCTATATATGTATAATTTTTATCAATCAGATAATTATTTATAATTCGTATAAATTTTTTTTTTACAAATGAAATATTTTAAGATGATAACAGAAATAAAAACAAATATTTAGATTTTATGTGAAAAAAAAATATTACATAGTAAACGAAAAAAAGAAAATAATGCTTCCATAGACGAATTCTAGAAATATGTATATAGTATATAAAAAATAAATATGTATAATAAAATCAAATTATCAAGTAATAAACTTGATAATTTTGGTTAAATTTTCATTTATTCATAATAATTTTTTTTTGTTAAAATATTTAACATTTAGTAAAATTTAGAAATTAAAGCCAAAAAAAAAAAATCCCAAAACATATTTATAGGAAGTTGGTGAAGAATCAAAATTAGCTAGAAGTATTGAACGTGTACGATCATTAATTCGTAAAAAACGTCAAGCAAATAAAGAGAAAAAAGAAAATAAATGTAATACAAAATTAGAAGCATTAGTTAGAGAAGTTCAACTAGCAACAAAAAAGGCTCCATCATCTGATATAAAACTTCATCGACTTAGTTATCAGGTAGTTTATAGATATTTGCACAATAATAATAAATTAGTAAATTTAAAAAAATATATCTATAGAACATAGAATGAAGTAGTAATAATTACCATCTAAACTATATTTATATAAAATTATTGTGTTAAGGAATCAATGAATAGGCCAGTATCAGGATCAGATTTTGGATTTGAAATTCCTTTAAAGGAAGGTGCCTTGACAACAATTATTGATGGTGAAAATGGTGAGGAGTTCAACGAAAGTGAGGAACAAACATGCTTAGATGACAATAACCAAAAGTAAAATTAGTAAATTTTGTTTTTCTCCTTATATTTAAATTTTAACATATGTTTTTTTTTATTTTTTTGTTTTTGAAAAATTTTCAAATGTATAGGAACGAATATACACTTTTTCCACAAGTCGAAAGAAAATTACTTCATCAAGTGTCTTCCGGGTTTGGTACCCAACAAAATGATAGTCGAGATGAGCCAACAATAACTGAATCAATAGAGCTTAGACTAATGGGTCAGTATAATTCAACAGATACTGATCCTGGTGATCATTATCTACAACGAAATGATTCAATTGAACCACCATTATCAATACATGAACATGATGAAGCATATCTGCAATATCAAAAATCATTATTAACACGATCACCTAGTTATAGAAAATCAATTGATCGTTTATCAATATCAAGTGAAATAAGCCAAAAATCTTTAATACCATCAAAATGTAAATCACAAGATAATTTAGGTAATGTAATTATAAAAAATATGGATAATAAAAACATATCTGATAGTGATATAAAAAGGATATCAAGTGGTCATTCATTAAATACATTGTCAATTGATCAAGAGGATCTTTTAAATCAAGTTAATTTAAGAGATGAATTGCTCAATTGTGAACAAAAAGAATTATTTCAATTTTTACAAGATGATGTAGATAATAGTAATAATTATTTTAGTGATGCAATTGGTTATAGTAGTGCAATTATGGAAGCTGATACAGATAGTTTATTATTAGATTCAAAAAAAGATGATTCAATATTTTCACATGGTCGTAAACCATCTAATTGTAGTATTAAATCAAATTTAAGTTGTATATCAAATTCAATAATACAACAAATTGAACAAAGACGTAATGGTAGCATTTGTGGTTCAATTGATAAAATGTTTTTTGGACGAACAGATACACAACAAACAATATACGATGATAATAATCAAGATAATAATGATGAAGTACCATTAGTTGGTAATTCAGAATTTGATAATATTATAATGAGTTTTGAAAAAGAATTAGAAGAAATAAAAAAATCAACAACATCATTAGAGAGACGTTTATCAACATTATCAGAACCGTCACCACAAGCAGAAGAATGTTCTAAAAATTTAGCAACATATATTGTTAATGAGAAAATTCTTGAAGAAGATATACCATTGGTTCAAAGAAGACATAAATTACCAATTACAATTGATACAACAATAACAACAACAACAACAACAACATCAACAACAACAACATCAACACCAACACCACCACAATCATCTTCAATATCATCATCAACAATTATTAGAACAGTAAAACAAAATATTCCAATAACAACAAATGATAATAATCGTAATTCAATTCAAATGAAACGTCGAAGTTTAGAAAAACAGAAAAAAATCGATGATGATTTTAGTGTAACAAATGAAATACGAAAAATATGTGATCAAATGCAAGCACCATTTGCTGAATTAGGAATGTTAAGTACTAATACAATAAATTATAATAATAATAATAATAATCTAAGTAATAATAATAATAATAATAGTAATAATAATTTAAATAATATTATTACATCACCATTTTTAAGACGTAAAAGTGATTTTTATACAAATTTTGAACGTTTAAAACGTCGAAGTTTAATTGAACGTGTTGAAGAAGAAGTTCCTGATGATGAAAGATCACCATATAAAATTGAAAGTGATAAATTACCACGTAAAAATTTAAATATTGATTTAAATATTGAAAGTATTTCATTAAAAAGTACAACTAGTTATGAAAATATTTTAATTAAAAAACAATTACGACATAATGAAGTTAAAATGTCATCATCTAAACAACAAAAACAACAACAACAACAACAACAAAAACAAAAACAACAACAAATACCTCATACTTCTTTATCATCACAATTATTAATTGATAATTCTAATAAAATTATTGAATTGAAATCATCAAAACAAAAACCAATTCTTCATGAAATTAAATCACTTCAAATTGAACAAACACCAAAAAATAGTCCAAAAAAGAATACCGAAGTAACGAAGCTAACTGAAAAACCTTGGCATTGTTTAGTTTCCTACGTGGACGATCTAACCGTTGGAGGAAGACGTAACTCGCAGGGAACATACAATGATCCAATGTCTTTTCCAAGTTTCGGACGTAATAAAACACCAAAAGTTCCACAAGACTGTTTTCCACAAAAATGTTATGATCAGTAAGTATAATTTTTTTTTTTGTTTCGAACAAAAAAACAAAATTAATTTTATAATTTTTGTTTCTTCTTCTTTTTTTCAGTTTATACTTTAAATGTCCATGTTTTTTAGCATGCAGTAATTCAAAATGGGTTAAATGTTGGACTAATTTACGTACATCAGTTTTATCTGTTGTTGATACACCAACATTTGAATGGTTTGTACTTGTATTAATATTTGCATCAAGTATAACATTATGCTTCGAAGATATTTACTTGGACAGTAATAAAACATTAAAAAGGATATTATATTGGACAAATTTTACATTTTGTTTAATATTTGTTATTGAGATGGTATTAAAATGGTTAGCATTGGGTTTTTCAAAATATTTTACAAGCTTCTGGACAATATTGGATTTTATAATTGTATTTGTAAGCTTTTTTTTATATCACAAATATATTATGTATTTTTTTCATATACTTAATTATAAATTAATTTAAATAAATTTGTCATTTTCTGTCATTTTTAAGGTATCAGTTTTTTCATTGTTAATTGAAGAAAATGAAAATCTAAAAGTTCTAAGATCACTAAGAACGTTAAGAGCATTAAGACCATTAAGAGCAATATCAAGGTAAATTTTTAACTAAATTTTATCTAAAAAATATATATATATATATTTATTTCAATTGTTTATTTTTAAATTCTTATTTTTATAATATAGATGGCAAGGAATGAGAATTGTTGTTAATGCTCTAATGTATGCAATACCATCAATTTTTAATGTCCTATTAGTTTGTTTAGTATTTTGGTTAATATTTTCAATAATGGGAGTTCAATTTTTTGGTGGGAAATTTTTTAAATGTGTCGATGAAGATGGTGAATTACTTCCTGTATCAGTAAGTATGAATAACAAATAACTTTTATTTTCTCAATTAATTTTTATTGATGTCTATAAGGATAACAAATCTCGGCATCAACACAAGGAAAATAAATTTTGTTTTTATTTTATTTATTTATTTTTGTATTTTAATAATTTTCCAGATAGTCAATGATAAATGGCAATGTATTGAAAATAATTTTACATGGATTAATTCAAAAATAACATTCGATCATGTTGGTATGGGATATTTAGCATTATTACAGGTTGCAACATTTGAAGGATGGATGGAAGTAATGGCTGATGCAGTTGATGCACGTGGTGTTGATTTACAACCACAAAGAGAAGCTAATTTATATGCATACATATATTTTGTAATATTTATTGTATGTGGTTCATTCTTTACATTAAATCTATTTATTGGAGTTATCATTGATAATTTTAATATGTTAAAAAAGAAATATGAAGGTGGTGTATTAGAAATGTTTTTAACTGAATCACAAAAACATTATTATACAGCTATGAAAAAATTAGGTAGAAAAAAACCACAAAAAGTCATAAAACGTCCATTAAATCATTTTTTAGCCATGTTTTATGATCTTTCAAATTCAAGAAGGTAAAAATATATATTTTATAAGAATCAATATAAATTCAAGTATTTTTCTTCTAATCATTTAGATTTGAAATCGCGATATTTGTGTTAATTTTTTTAAATATGTTAACAATGGGAATCGAACATTATAATCAACCACATGCAGTATTTTTCATTTTAGAAGTCAGTAATGCATTTTTTACAACGGTTTTCGGATTAGGTAACTTTAAGAATCAGATTGTTAATATTTATGAAAACACTATCAATTAATTTAATTATGTACCTATATAAAATTTATTTGTTTTCTTTTCTTGTATGAAATTATTTATTTTTACTTACACAGAGGCAATTGTTAAAATAATTGGATTACGTTATCATTATTTTACGGTACCATGGAATGTATTTGATTTTTTACTTGTATGTGCATCAATATTTGGTATTTTAATGGAAGATATTATGATTGATTTACCAATATCACCGACATTATTAAGAGTTGTACGCGTCTTTCGAATCGGCCGGATATTACGTCTGATTAAAGCTGCCAAAGGCATAAGAAAACTACTTTTTGCATTAGTAGTTTCATTGCCAGCATTATTTAATATTGGTGCCCTATTAGCATTAATAACATTTATATATGCTATATTGGGTATGTCATTATTTGGGCATGTGAAACTACAAGGAGCCTTAGACGATATGGTCAATTTTCAAACATTTGGCCGAAGTATGCAGCTTCTTTTCAGGCTAATGACATCAGCCGGTTGGAATGATGTATTAGAATCATTAATGATACAACCACCAGACTGTGATCCAAATTTTAATAAACAAACAAATGGAGATTGTGGTCATCCATTATTGGCAATAACATATTTTACAAGTTTCATTATAATCAGTTATATGATTGTTATTAATATGTATATAGCAATAATATTAGAGAATTTTAATCAAGCACATCAAGAAGAAGAAATTGGAATTGTTGAAGATGATTTAGAAATGTTTTATATTAGATGGTCAAAATATGATCCACATGCAACACAATTTATACATTTTAATCAATTATCAGATTTTATAGCATCATTAGATCCACCATTGGGTATAGGAAAACCTAATACAGTTGCATTAGTATCATTTAATTTACCGATATCAAAAGGGAACAAAATACATTGTTTAGATATATTACATGCATTAGTTAAACACGTATTAGGACATGTTGAAGAAACTGAAAATTTTAAAGCTCTACAAGAACAAATGGACATTAAATTTAAGAAACAATTTCCAACACGTAAAGAACTTGAAATTGTATCATCAACAAGAATTTGGAAAAGACAGGATAAAGCAGCAAAAACAATTCAAAATTCTTGGAGAGATTATCAAAGGTATAATTTAATTTTACGAACAACTTTTAAAGTATATTTTTATTTATTTTTCATTTTACTATATAGACGAAAGAAAGAAAAAGAAAGATCAATTACATCTGGTGATGATGATGTTACACAAACATCAAGTCCTGGTGGATGGCATGCAAAATTATCAGCACTTAATTTTTTACATCTTCAAGTTAGTTTATTTATTTATTTTTTAATTTTAAGAAAAAAGTAACATTTTTGTTGAAATTTATCAGGTAAGTCGACGAGGAACTGCCTGTTCAAGTCGAGCATCATCTCGAAAATCATCACGAGCTTCTGATGCATCAGATTTAAGCGAATTAGCGGGACCATGGCTTAATCTACCATTAATGCTTGTATCTGGTGCCGATGAGCTTGTTAAAGATCTTAAAACTCAAAGTGATGAATCTGGAAAACGGTAAAATTATACATATACATATATGTATTATATATTAAAATATTATATATGAATAATACAAAAAAAAAGAATAATTTTTTTTAATTTATACATTTTATGATTTTCTTTGAAATTTGTTTTATTGATAAAGCAAAATCGCAACAGTGAAAATATTTCCAACAGAGAAACATTTTTTTTTTATTGTCATAGAGAATTCATTTTAATTTATGTACAAAACTTGAAACTTTTGGTTTTTTTTTTGTTTTAATTTTTTTTTTTTGGATTTTGTTTTATTTTAACTCCCAAAATCACTCTGTTCTATTCATCAGAAAAATTAAAAAAAAAAAATCAAAGACAAAAAAAAATAAAATATTTTATAGTAATTTCATCAAGAACATAAATGAAAATACGGAGTCACCACCACAAATAAAATATCAATATGAAAATCTTCTAGAACATCTAATTTCATCAGTTTTAATTGAACAAGGATTAAAAAATGATATTAATCAACATACAGGTAATCGAAGAATAATTATTACAAAACAAACAAAAAAATCAAAAAAAAAATAAGAGCTAAAAACACTAAGAGTATAATGGAATGAACAAAAAATATATATATACTCGTACATATATTTATATTTTGAAAATTCAAAATTATGGCTGAATTCCTAAACGTCTAATGACCGTCTTTTTACAACGTCAAAAGTTCTAAAACGTCAATCATACACAGTGATGACAAAGCATCCCGTTTCAAAACTCATGTGTGATTTTTTGACAACGACAAAATCAAGTAACTACCTCATCGTCAATAGTTATGAGGCTACATACGCAGCATAAATTTATTCAGCAATGTATCGTGACTGACATATTACAATCACGATGCAAAGCAAATAGACGTTTAGGAATTCAGCGTATTTGTCCAAAAAAAAAAGCACTTTTTGTAAAAAAAAATTTGATGAAAATATGTACTTAGAGTTTGAATACTTGTGGAAATTATTTACAGCCCGCACAAAGGGTGCAACTGTAAATTTTTTGAAAAATCTAGTTAAAGCACGAAAAATCAGCAATGAAATTTGTCCTTATTGTTAGAGTTGTTTTTCATGCACAAAAATCTACCATAGAAATGTTAAAATAATTGTTATTGTAGTCCATTATGTAATTGTATATTATAATATTTTATTTTGCATAAAATTTGTTGGGTTTTGATTTATGTTTGTAATATGTAGGTATCTGTTATTAATTTTTTTGTTTTCGTATTTGTTAAAAAGTTCAACCAGAATTTTTGAAAAAAATAGAAATTCTAGTTGATAGTAATTAACGTGATAAATAAATTGGCAAAAAAAGGTGTTAATGTATAGAATACCATACCGCATTTATTTGGAAAATAATTGGCCTAAATTAAAAATTTTATAATCAAAGCAATACATAGAACATAATACTGTATTATACGCAAATGAGAAATATTCTAAGAATAGAACAGATGAGAATATATATGAAATTATTTACCAGCACTCCAAAAAATGATATGTTCTTATTATTTAAAGAAAAAAAAAAGAATTTCATGACAGTATTTATTTTTTTCTATCAATAAAATACGTTTGAATCGTAAAATTTCGAAGGAAATCATTTAAAATAATCGATATTTTTATGTAATATAAAAAAAAAATAAAAATAACTAAAATAATTAAAATTAGTGGAAGTTTTATGGCTGAACCACCGCGAAGTGCAAATCGTCGAAGAAGTTTTTACAATTTCTTCTTACGTCATCAGGATGCTGTTGATGATTGTTTAACATCACCATCGGTTCAAAGAAAAAGTATGAAACTAATTAAAAAAAAAAAAAAATCATATTTACATTCATATATGACATTACTTTAATACTATACAAAAAATTAAAAAATACATATTATTACGAGTAAAGCAAAAAAATTAAATACAATTTAGGCCTAACACCAACAACAAGCCAAGAAGATAAATCAATATCAGCTCCAATACCAAACAGGAAACGTGCAACCAGCTTTATTAGAAAAAAGCCACCTTTAGAACGAGGTTTGTCAGCACAAAGCGCTTTAAGAGTTAACAAAAATGCTTTTGTCTGTATGTGTGCACTAAACTTAAATTAATTCATAATTAAAATTATTAATTTCCAAAAATATTTCTTGTTCTTTTTCTTTTTCTTTCTCTTTTTTTTCTCTTTTCATTTAACAAATCAAATAAATAAAATATTAAAGCTGATGGACCACCAGAAGTAAGTATAACAGTAACAAAACCATCACCAGAATCACAGGGACCATCATTACGACCAGATAATTCAACATTAGTTCATGTACTTGTACATCGTGAAAGTGAAGAATATAAAAATGATGATGATAATGATGAAGATAATTCATGTTTGTTAGGTAAATTTATTGTTTATGTATTTTTAATTTAATTTTTTACATTAATTTTTTTTTTTTTTCAATTCAAATTATTTATTTAAAGAAAAACCTAAAAAACCTCCAGAAATAAAAATAACACCGGGATCAGATGATACTTCATTACCAGATCTAAAATCGAATCATTCAATTCAAATTATGGTTGATAGTCCAAAAGAGCCACCAAGTGGTGATTTTTCAAGCCCACCCTATTCAATTGAAATAGAACAAGAAATAACTGAATCAACAGGAACAATACCAGATACATCTATTGATATTGAAACAATTCCAACGGCAATAAATGACAATACTGTAAAATTACAAGAAAATTTTAACAACGATTCAATTATAATAAATGTTGATAAGCCAACTAGTAGTCATACAGATATTCCATCATCATCATCTCAATTATTACACCATTATGATGACGTTGACATTGATGATGTTGATGATGGTGAACAAATTGAAATTGAAAAAGATAATCTTAAATCTGAACAAATTTCATCATCATCAACAGCATCAGTTGTAAATCTACAGCAACAGCCACAACAACAACAACAACAACCACAACACCAACAACAACAACAACAACACCACCACCAACAACAACAACAACAACAACAGCCACAACAGCAACAACAGCAACAACAACAACAAGATCATAGAGAATTAAATAGATGACCATCATTTAGTGATGATAACAATGATCAAAATAATAATAATAATAATTCAGAAATTAGTTGACAATCTTCTAGTTGAGTTTTAACGATAATTAATAATTATTATTATATTATTATTATCAATATTACTATTTATTCTATTACTAACAAAGACACAATGAAAATTATTATATTATAATCGTTGTTAATAAAATTATACTAATATACAAAAGCTATAATTCTGTAAAACAAAACAAAAAAACACTTTTGTAAAATTTAAAAAAAAAAAAACAAAAAACAAACAAACGAAGCAAAAAAAAACTGATAATACAATTTCACAATTTTTTTTTTTTAGATATTTTTAAGAAGAAAAAAAAAACAAACAATAATTATTATAAAATACATACTAACACAACTCAATTAAATTAAATTATTGTTAATGAAACTTTATAAGATTTCTTCAAAAAAATTTTGAAAAATATAATTAGGTATATAAATTAAACAATAACAATAACAAGAGAGAAAAAAAAGGAAAAACAGTAAATAAACAAAAAAATAAAAATTTAAAAATAAAAAAATAATAATAAATAGCGAAATTAGATTAAAATTATTAATAAAATATTTTAAATTTATTGAAAAATTGTAAAAAAAAAAATATATAAAAAAATACATACCTCACTCAAATTTGAAAAATAAATTGAATAAAAAGAAAAAAGAAATTACAAACAAACAAAAAAATTAGAAGAAAATAAAATAAAAAAAATTTGCCAACTATTTATATGATTTGCACATTGAATAGTAATAAACTCTAAATACAATTTTAGTCTAACACAAAAATGAATCAAATCTGAAAAAAAAAATATAAAATTAAAAACAAATATGCTTGCTAAAATTTTTCACTTAACAATTTTTCTTTTGTAATTATAATTTTCCTGAAAAAACAAAATTTGAAATTTTTCGAAGCGGACTTTGTTGCAAATATTTGTTAAAATTTAAATTTGTTTTTGTTGAAGTTTTTTTTTTAAATTTGAGAATGTTATTTTGTTAGATTTTTTAATTTATTATTTTTCAAATATATATTCTTGTTTTCAAATTGATAATTATAATTAATTTTAATTAATTAATATTATTTCATTATTATAAAAATTACCTAAAAAATGTAATTTAAATTGTTAAATATATGTATATTAAAAATCAATAATAAAAATTAAAATTTAAAAAAAAAGGAAAGAAAAATTAACACAAAATTGAAAATATATAAATTACACATACACATACATATGATAATATAGTACATACATACATATATGAATTTTGCAACAATTAGGCCTAGTGTACAAAGACTAATTATGTTTAAATATATAAATATTATGTAATAAATAAAATTAAATTAATTATTATTCATATTTGTTCTTGTAAGTGTATAATTTACAATATATAATATATGTACATATACATGTATATATAGTATACATATATAAAATAATTATATACAACAATAATACACAATTGATATTGTAATATAATGTAATATTTGTGTATAATTGTTATTTCAAAATTTAAAAAAAATAAAATAAAATATAAAATCTGTTACATATGTATGTATAATTATAATAATAAATGAATTAACGTTTAAATATATATATATATATATATATATATATATAAAAATGTTATATAAATAACTATTCAATGAATAGTCAAATGTCATGCCAAAATGAGCATAAAAAACAAAAATTCAATTCAATTTAATAAAGAAAATAAAAACTAAAAAAAAAATCTTATAATATTTAAATTAAAAAATTAAAATACTAATTCATATTCATTATTTTAAATTTAAAATTAATTTTACTAACATTACTAACACTTCAATCATATTTTTATTATACATATGTAATGCAATATTGCAATTTTGTAATTGCTATACAAAATAAAATATATATATACATATATATTCAGTTACATATTTACTTTTTTTTAAAATTTGTTTTTACAATTTTTATTATATTTTCTTAGTTTTCTTACAGATTTACCAACACATTCACAATTTAAAATTACAAATCCTTTTTTTACTTTTTTTTTGTTTTCCTTGTTTTCTGTTTATTTTTAGTTATAACTTTAAAATAAAAAAAATTAACATATAAAAATCACACATATACATACACACCAACGTTATCCATACAAATTAAATATGAAAAAAAAAGAAGAAAAAAAATAAACAAAAAAATTATACGATAGCAATTTTACAAGGGCAATAAACAATAAATTTTTAAATACCAAAAAATAATTTAGAATTAGAAATTAATTAATTAATAGTGTAATTAAAAAAAAAAAACAAAAAACAAAAAAGTAAAAAAAACAAATGTTTTTAAGAAAGTAAGAAAAAAAAACATTTAATAAAATAATTTTTTCAATTTCGAATTCGATTAATTAAAAACATAATATAACGATTTTTTCAGCTTCACACTTTTATAACGCTCATTATTAAAAATTTAAACAATTTATTTTTAATTATCGTTAATCAAATTATTATTACATCAAAAAAAAAAAAACAATAATTAAAACCAAAAGAATATTTTCCATACATTTATCATGCACACTTTTTTTACTTAAAATTCTTTTTAGGAAAAAATTAATATTTTAAAGAAAACTAATTTTATTGAAAATAATTAGCAAAAATTGAAAAAAAAAACTAAATAATTTTAAGAACGTGAATTTTTTTACTGTAAAAATAAACAATTAGTGGATCCCTTCCGCTTTTGTACCCTTAAGCAATATTTATAATTTGCACATAATAAGTATAGTGGAATAGCAGAAATGCATACAATTACTATTTATGTATGTATTTAAATTTTATTTATTTGAATTTTGTTGAAAGAAAAATTGTAACCGAAAATTGTGATTATTTGTAAATAATGTTGTATCGTTTTTAAGGAAATTTGATAGAATCCTCGGAAGTAATCTGAGAACCGCCTCTTCAATCAACCAACCATCCTTGTCAAAATCATTTTTAGTTTTTTAGGCAGTCGAAAATTCAATTAAAAATATTTTTGCTCAACTTTTAGCTAATATTTTTTTTTACAAAGAATTTTATATTGTAAATTTCAGTAACGAGAATTGAAAAAAAATTTAAGAAAAACAACAACAACAAAAATAAAACACATTTACACATACATACATGAGATAAAATTAAACTGTATACTCAATTAGTTGAAAAATCAACTTTTTAGAAAAATTTAAAGAAAAAACAAAAACAAAAAGACAAAGAACATTTATGTAAATAAAATGATTTGAAATTTTATGAAATTTTTGAAATATCGACAATCATGGCAATTATGAAAATTTAAAAAAAAAATAAATTAATTATTAAATTATTATAATAACAAAAATGCGATATAAAATGAACAAAAACCAAAAAAATATGAAATTTTAAAAGATTTGAAAAAAAAAAAGTTATGGCTATTTAGAAAACTTTTTTCTTTTTCTAATAAATCGTATAAATTACACATACGAAACACAAATCTATCGTATAAAAATATACAAAAAAAAGAAATTTATTTAATAGAAATATGAAATACTCATACGTAAATTACAAATACATATGTATGTAAATATAGATAATTATAAATATAAAGTACCTTCTTTAGAAAAAAATTAATTGATAAAATTTAAAAAAAAATCATAAATAAAGTTATTATTCACTATTAAAATTTAAAAGTATATTTCAATAAATAGTTTGAAACTTGATTTAAAAAAAAAAAAAAAAAAAAAATTGAAAAAAGAATGTTTTTAGCAAACGTAATTTTTTCCTTTCAAATTAATTATTTGAATTATTTAAAATTTAAAACATCTTAGGCTCTGTTATCCTGTTCTCTTCCTCTTGTAATTTGTGAAAGTTCGAACAGGAGATTTTTATCAAAACTCTCTTAGTTTCTTCCTTATGATCCTTTCCTTATTTATTGTTTCATCTACATATGTGTGCCAGGAGCTGTGCTTTTAGAAAAAATTAAAAAAATTAATTTAATTTAAAATGTAAGAAAAAAAAAACAATTTTTTTTTGTATGTTAAACAATAAAAATAATTAAGTCTTTTTTTTCGAATTCTCATAGCTAGAAAATTAGATAGAACAACTTTTTAATTTATTATAAAAGTAGGTATTTTTCAAGAAAAAAAATGTGACAAATAATTAAAACAAGAGAAAAAAAATGATTTAAAATAATTTTTTAATTATTAACACCTAACGGACGGGTTGTTTTTGTGTGATTTTTCTCTGTTTCTGTCTTGTGAAAATTTGTGAAAAAATAACTGGAAAATACACAATAGTTTTTCTACTAATGGAGCGTAGTACAAATAGAGAAAAAACCAATAATATTTGCCAAAACTCTGTGAACTTTTTCTAAAACATAAATCTACGTAAAATGGAAAAATGTAAATTTACGTAAAACCGCCCGTTAAGTGTTAAGTTAAATGTTAGTGCTTCTTTTGTAGAAAATAAAGAAAAGAAAGTCTTGAAATATTTTTAAAAATTATTATAATAAATAAAACGGTAAGATTATTTTCAAAATCCTCAATTATTATTTAAATTATACGGTGTTTATTTAGACAGTGGACACATTTTAGGTATTTTCAATTAATTTATTCAACTTATTTGTCAAAAAATAAAAAATAAAAATAAAAACTGATTCGAAATCACATACTTAATCATAAACCCCTCTGCTGAAAATTTCATTTATTCAAAACAATAATTTTAATTTAACATAAAAACTTAATTGTTCTAGAAAACTCCTGTGGAGGAATCATAATTTATTTAATTAATTAGAAAAAAAATAATAATAAATGTAGTTAACAAATTAAATATTTTAATTAAGACAACAAAAAAAAAGTAATTCTAAAGCGTAATTAGCTGCTTAAAATCGAATTTAATAAATAAATTACAAAAATGTTCGTTAAAATTAAATTAAAAATGTTTTAGGTATGTATATCTTTTTTTTTAATCTATACATAAAATACTTATTAAAAGGATACGTTTTGTCGAATATTATTAAAAACGCTACGTAAATAAAAATAAATTACGATAAAATATAATATATTTGCTTGCTATTGCTAAATAAAAAACAAAAACAATTGTATACTCACAAAAAAAAACAAAATTTAAATACAAAAAAATAAAAATGAAAAATACATACGAGTACGTGTAATAACTAAAAAAAAAAAAAACAACTACATATTATGAATAATTTATGCCAGATATACGCTATGCATTTTAATTTTTTTTTTTTGCATAAAATTTAATTTTTTTTTCTTGTATTTTCTTGCATCATTTTCGTATTATTTTTCAGAGATATTTTTTTTATATAGTAATTAAGAAATGTTTATATATGCATTTAATTTTTATAAATAATATGGAAAGTCTATTATATAAAATAATTGTACATATATTATTCTTAAAAAAAGAAAAATGATATATAATAAATGAGAAACAAAGAAAATAAATAAAAACAAAAAAGAGAATCCGATGGTTGTATAAAAAGATTTAATTGAAAATTCATAATAATTAATTATTATTAAAAATACATATAAGAAGTATGAATATATAGATGATTCAGTTGTATTATATATTATATAGTTATTAAATTATATAATAATCAAAAAAAAAAAATCAATTGTTTTTAAAAATTATATATAAAAAATTATTAATCTATAAGAATTATTTATTATTACTATTATTATTATTATTATATATAGTATATATACATATATATGAATAAATTATTTAAAAAAATATATTTAATAAATAATATATAATGCATTTATTGTGATTTTTTATTTTTCAATTGTGAAAAACTGACAATTTTTAACAATCTTTAGCAATCTTTTAATAGAATACTACTATATACACTGATCACTGACCGGGACTATTTTATATACAAACTTTTTCTCGAGAACCACACTTGACCTACTTACATGAAATTCCAACACAATTGAAATATTTGCAGCTCTAAATTTACTGAAAGTGTTAAAATAAAAAAATATATGAAAAATAGTACATTAAATATAACTTTATAAATAACTAACTTAATAATTGTAAATTTTTTGTATGTATTAATTAATTTAAAAAATTGCCCTTAAATTAAATGTGTAGTAATCTGGAAATTCCTATATCATAAAGCTAAAAGGCAGTCATTATCCTTTTATTAAAACTCTTTCGAATAAATATGAAAAATTTATAGGTGAGATCAATCCATGTTTCGCACAGTGTATGTGATTTACAGGGTAGTTTTATTTTTTTTTTTTTTTAAATTCCTTCTATTTAATTTTAATAAAGTCAATATTTTCACTTACGAGTGAAAAAAAAAATATTGAGATATCTTTTGTCATGGGAAAAAAAAACCAAAATTATTTATTCAAGACAGATCCCGTATTCTGATTTTGAACCTATATTTCAAACACTTCCAAATCTTCTAGAATATAAATTGCGAATTTTCTTTTCAGATTTCGAACCAGAAAAATTCGAACAACCATTTTTAAATCACTAAATTTCATAGTTTTCCACGCAAAATGCAAGGGCTAGTTGATTTTGTGTAGCAAATTTTTGTTTTTTTGGGTCCCTTTTTTTATCGAAATATTTGTTTTTGTGTTAAAACACATAAAATTAATTTAATTTGAAGTTTTAAATACGAAATTTCGTTACATTGCGTTGCCGTAGCTATACGTAGCTATAAGATGTTTGATTATAATTTGAGTTATATTTAAATGTTAGAACTCTTTGAAATGATAAATTAAAATAATTTGTAACAAACATTTTTTTATTTTTTTTTAAAATCAACATTTACTTCGAACATTTTATAAAATGACAACAATAATCTGTTATAAGGCATTACAAAAACATTTTTTTTCTCCATATTATTGGAAGTGGACAGAAAAGCAATTTAATTTACAAGAATTTGATACTATCTCTATGTATGTATATATTTTATATTGAGATATATCTATTCATTTTAATATTTATTCATTCATTTTATTACATGCACACAACAAATAAATTCATAAAACCTAAAAGATTAAATTGTCTTCATATAAAGTTTTATTTCTTATATATATCTTCCCTATAAAAACAAATTACATATATTACATGTGTGTATTTGTAGGTTTAGATACTTTTCAAGTGGACATATACACTTTTTCAAGTAAATTGTATGCTTTAAATTAAATAAATCTTTTTTCAGAAGCATCAGTATATAATGTACCTGTGTTTGTGTGTATAAAATCACTAAGTACAATGATTATATATATGTAGAAATATAAACGAATATGTATGTATATGAATGTTTAATGTCCAGGACTCAAGACTACGTATGTAAACGCAATGTTCATGTAGTATGTAAAAATAAGAAGAAAATTTACTATATTTTGATTCTGTTCCATCTATTGATATGCTTATAAAAACATTTTCTCTCGTTTTTTTTTTTTTAAGATTGATTTGATTAAGGTGAACAGATATTGAATGACTACAATTCATTAGATTACAAGAAACTTAACTCAATTTAACTTTTGAAAAAAAAAATATTTACATAAGGATATAGGTATAAATGGAATGATAGCAATTTGTACAATAATAGCTTTAAAATTTATCATTATATACTCGTAGTATCTATCATTTGTAGAGATATATGTACATATGCAAATAAAAAATCATATATGTATGTACTATACACGTATGCGTTACCTATATATTTTTCGACATTTCAAATTAATGACTTTGAAATAGAAAGTAAGTATTAAACTAAATGTGAAATGAAGTCCTCACAAAAATTATGTTATAAAAAAATATCCTAAAATTGTCGTTTTTTTTCTTTCTTCTTTTAAATTTAAATCTTGAAAATTTAAATTTAGTTTTTCTTTTTTTCCACTTATCCTCTGAAAAGTCTGAAAAGAAAATAAATTATGAGCTCAAATGCAATTATTCACACTCAATGTAAATTAATCATTTTTAAATATAATTTTAGTTTTTTTTTTTTTTTTTTGGCAAATTTTTATTGGCTATAATATCAATTATAAACAATAATTTTGAAAAGGACATTTCTACACATACCATTTACTTAGTGTATGTACAGATAGAGAAATGTAATTTAAATGATTAATTTTCAATAATGTAATTTTCTTTGCCAAAAATTTAGAAATAAAATCAATATTAAAATAAGGTTTATATGTATGTATGTATATATGTACTGTTGTCCTATTAAGGAAATAAGTATGGTTCTAGCCACGGAAGAATGCTAGAGAGGTTAATGACTAGCTAGCATTACGCAAATTATGAGCGAATGCTTTCGACTGTCTAATGAAATTCAGGATTACAGTTATCCTTGCTTTCAGAAATTTCTTCAACGTTTTCTTTTTCGTTGGACCTCGTTTTTTTAAGACCGTCAATTTTTTCGTGAGTTTACAGGTTATGGTTTAATCCCATTCCCTTTTTCGCGAGATCCATAAATAAAAGCTGGATTTAAATTTTGGTTTTTACATCATATTGCATATTGCAGCAGCGGTCAACAAGATTTGTATTTTTATTATTTTTTTTTTTTTAATTATCAAGATTTTTGAAGTAAAAGGATATTTTCCCTTTTCTGCCATTCGAAAATGTACATTTCTTGAATCGGTTTTTCCTCCAATTATTATTAATAATTTATTATTTTTTTAAAATTATTTTTTTGAACGTGGAAGCCTTGAAATATGCTATTGAGTACCGTATAATAGTTTGAAATCCTTTTTAAAACTTATTTTATTTTAGTCATGGTGAAAATTACTGTAGAATTTATTTTTTTAATGTTTTGTTATTTCAAATCTTTATTTAAATTGCTTAAAATAATTCTAATTTAACCTTATTTACCTTATAAATTTGTTTAGCAAAATATTTATTATATTGATTAATTTATTTAGACATTAATAACAATAAAAGTTTTCTTATAAAAATTCATATTATATACTTCATAGGTAACATACATATCTATATTATGTACATTATACATGTATGTATAATACTATCTATGTATTTGTATTGTATATGGTGCTATATATTCAATAATTTTGTATCAATTCTGGATTATAGTACCTAATATTGAAAATTTAAATATATCTGTATGTTTGTAAGTTATATATGATACAAGAAGAGGCGGAGAATATCTTGTAAGTTAACAAAATAATGTCAATCAATTACAAACTTGTTAGAAATCAGCATAATATTGAATTTAATTCAATGATATATAAGAAGAAGAATTATCGAATTTGCAATAACACAAAATAGTTTTTATATGCTAAATATGTAATAAAAAAAAGAATTATAATCGATAACATGAAAACATTTTAACAGAAGATATACAATTATTGTTGTAATTTTGAATTCGAATCTTTTTGTCAAAAACAAAAATAAAAATGTATAACTGTATATATGTATGTACATATAAATAATGAATATAAACAAATGAATTGTTGTCTTTATTTCTTTAGAGACTAAATTCAAAATCGTGCAAGTTCATAATTGATGATTCCGATTTTGTACGACTAATAAAATTTAAATAGACTTTTCTTCTTCTTCTTTTTTTTAACTTGAAGTATGCATGAGCAAGATATTTCTTTACTACTTAGAGACCTGGAAAACTTACCCATTAGGGACAAAGTTATAGGGTAAAATGAACAACGGAGATTGTATTTTTTTTTAATTTTTCCTTTGATTTGAATGTTTTCGATCTTAATAGTGTTTTTCCTCCACTCAAATCGATACAATAAGGCCCAAATTTTTATACGTTTTCGTCTTAAATCACTTTTCAAATTCGAATTCGAAAAATCTCCGGATCTTGTAATCCAATTTATTTGAAATTTCTGCACAATTTTCAACACAAAAAAGATCCCTGCAACAGAAGACGAGTTACAAAAACAATTACGCTCATCAGTGTTAACATTACAAATATAAACTGTCATTGTTGTTGCTCCTGTAAATGTATGTTTCCGGGAGAGTAGAAATTTGGCCAGAATATTCCTTGATGAGTTTTCAACTGAACAATTTTGAAACAATAGAAATCCGTTTACTAAAGCAAAAGTTATAGGGTAAAATGTATACAAAAAAGTCGGTACAGTGAAAAAAAAAGGATAATCTATGTTGAAAATTTGTTAAAATAAAAGCCAAAAATATTTTAATCGTTCAATAAAAATAACATTTATTCCCATATTTACTTTGAAAAAAAAAAATCGTTTTTTATTCTTTTCTTCATTTTTGTTTGTTTGTTTTTAAGTAAAATATGATTGAAAAAAAGAAGAAATACCAAGAACTAAGTAGAGCTTAATAAATTTTATTTTATTTTTTTTTTTTTCTGCTTTATTTGTTTTTGTTTTTTTTTTTTAATTGTTTTATTCTATGGTTAGCGCCAGTATTAATTACAGATAATAAAATGTAAATAGATTTTTTTGTTTTAAATTTTTTTATAAATATGCTGTAATGATTTTTAATAATTTTATTTATAGTTTTATTTTATTTTTATTTGCTTCCTACTTAATATGTAATGATTAAAAGAAAAAAAATATAAGTATATATAGAGCATTTCTACTCTTACATTTATATCTATATTTCATGTATTATTATATAATTTTCATTTTTTCTACTTTTTTCCTTAATAAATTTTATTACATTGTATTTTTGTTTACTACTTTTTCAAATTTTAATTTCATTATTTTTAATTTTTAAAATGTATTTTCTTTTTTCTTTTTGTTTTTCTACCTCACATAATTCATTTTTAATTAATAATATTGATAAAAATTAAAAAAATAAAATAAAAATAAAAATAACCAACATTATACGAAATTTTATATGGATAATTTTTTTTAAAATTACAAAATTAAAAAATATATATATATATAAGTATTTATGTATATATGTAATATTTATTTAACAATAACTAGGTAACAAAGTTAAAGAAAGAACTTTGAAGAAAGAAAAAAAAAATAAGTTTAATTAATTTCTTCACAGAGTTTCTTCAAAATATATTTTTATTTCATTTTTTTTTTTTTGTATTTTGTAATCTTTTTTTATTTTTTAAATGTTTTTAATAATAATAAAAAGCAAAAATAATTTTTCAGTAAAAGTTTTCACCTAACTACAATTATACTAATTCAAGAAAAAAAATTAAAAAAAAAACGATAAAAGAAAAACTTCAAATTATTTTGTTTTTTAAATTCAAAAAACAAAAAAAAAAACAAAAAAACAGTATTAATTTTGCTTTTATCACTTTACAGGTATTCGTTTTAACACATTATCTAACGTTAAGTATGAAAATTTTGTAAATACATATATGCATGTACATATTAGGATATCAGTACAAAATAAATAAGATTCATATTATGATGTATGAAATAAAAATTTTCTGTTTTAACCAAAAACTCGTTGTATATCTGAATCTTCTTTATTTGTGATATTAGCAATTTAGTCGAATATGTATTGATTACAGATGTTTCATTTCATATATGAAAAACTTTCATGTATAGTGGAGGTACTGATACCTACAATATTATGCTTTCATTCAATAATCAAAGTCCGTTTTATCAAATATTCGGGTTTACGCTAATTTATAATTATTTTTTTTTTTTTGTATTATTTCGCAATTTGAAAATAAAAATATGAATTAGTGTCATCGATTACAATTTCTGCGTAAACAAAATGCGAGAATACATAGAGAAAAAGAAATTAAACGTAATCGACGGTAAAATAAAAAATGGTTCAGAATCAAACTAAAGTATTGTAGCTGTAGGTAATTGTATGCCTCAAAAATGTCGTTTTGTATTTTTGTGATCACAAAATTTTCTTCTACATGATACATCTGTAATCTTTATCTGTGGTAAAATATACGCTTTTGGTCAGTGCTGCAGCGAAAAATTTTTAAAGAGGAGTAACATGGTTTAAAAAACGGAGTATTTAGCTGTGTCGGAGTATGGGAAAATTTTCTAAAGGAGTAAAAATTGTATTGGGTGAATTGAGGGCGAAGTATCGGAGTAAGCGTATTCGAAAGAAGCAAAAAACTTCAATCGGAGTAAAAACGACAGCACTGCTTTTGCTATTTGAAGTGTTGATTAATAGCCCAATCAGAATAGACGAAACAAATCGATAGCAAATCAACAAAATGTTAATAAACATTTCATTACTTTGACGAACTGCCCAAACAATCAAATACATAAATATTTTCAATCATGGAACAAAAACTGATACGAATTTTTGAAAATTGCCTCTCTTATTTTATGCAAACACAAACATTTCTCATAAAATTGATAGTAATAGTCCAAATTTAAAAAAAAAAAAAACTAATATCAATATGTCTCAGTTCAGACTCTTATAAAACGAACGAAACTGATACTATACTTCAATTATTGAAAATCTATCGCCCATTGTTGGAAGTACTAAAAAAGGAAGTAATGCATGTGAACAATACCGACGATTCCTAATCAATATTCTTACATGCTTTCAAATCAGAAACTATTTATGAATTTAACATATGTGTAATTAATTGAATTTAGTAACAGACCCAACTCGAAAAATCTATCAAACGCAAAAAAAGTCAAAACTATTCTCAGTCTTCTGAGAAAAAATATTTACAAAATTTTCACTATCGTTTCGATAATTTACAGTTCTTTGATAATAATAATAATTGTGTTTATTATTTTTTCTAAATTTTAATAAAGATTTGTTTTTCAATGTTATACTTTTCGTATGATTAAACCGATTACATACTATTATACGTCACATTTTACAAACTAATACCTAACTGCTTGCCAGCACCCTGTAGTTTCATCGCGACGATAATAATGCGGTCGATTATCACGAAAAACTGTTATGGCTGGAAACTGATTTTCCTGAATATATTTTAATGTTGATCGAATCTAAAGATGTATATTAAATTATAAAATTAAATTTAAAAATAAAATTAGAAAAAAAAATTATATAATAAAATCTAAATAAAGTTACATAGAAATTTAAGGTAATTAAAAAAAAACCTACAGTGGCTCATAAAAGTATTAAATTTCAAATTGAATTGCATAATTCAGAGTTTCAAAATAAAAATTCTCCACAAAACGCATACAAATTGGTTCGAATATAAAACGAATAGAAACCATTAAGTCAGAAATTTTGACAAAAAATACAACCCTTTAACGACATGTAATAAAAAAAAATTTGTATTAAAATTAATAAAAAATATAAAAAATAATTTAGATACATTTTGTCGAAAATCCAATATTTCTGTAAGCCACTGTATAGCAAAAATTTAATTTTAAGAAATTTTCAAATACAAATAATTGTTAAATCTTACCTGCATTGCAAAATGTGGTGGTTCAACCTCTGGACTTGTTGATAAATGTTGCAATAAAAATTCATCGCTTTGTGCCAGCCATAAATCAACGCCCCTTAATGGATCATAATTGAAGGGTCCAATACGTAACATTCCCATTGATGAATCATATATGTCTAGAACCTATAAAATGATGAAATCTTGTCAATAATAATTCTTTAATATTTTATTTTATTTTATTTTAAAATGATGAAATTTCTTTTCTACATTATTTCTTGTAATATTTTTCTATATTCTATAAAGCATGCCGGAAAAGTACAATTATGATCATTGTAAATACTTTTTCATATTTTAAGTATAAAATAAGATAATTTGTTAACTTTTATGACAAAAGATACAATATGTATGTATGTATGTAGCATTTCTTTTGAAAAATAAATATATATTTTTACGTACAGTTTGAGCACCAGTAAAATTTCTTGCCAGTCTTAATTGTTGATCCGGTCCTCGATCTGGGAATGTTGCAGGAAATATTTCACCTGTTTTTATATTAACACCAATACCATATATTATTGGCCAATTTGTATCTCCTCTCAAAATTGTATTCAATTCACCTACACATGCTTGTGTCAAATCTATTTCTAAATGATGTTTATGAAATGATTCTAAAGGAAAAATATGAACAAAAATAAAATATAAAAATTTTAACAGGAAATACTAAAATTTAAAAATAATAAATTTTAAAAAAAAAACTTACGCATTATACTATAAAATATATCTTCACCATATCCTTGTTGATCTCTATAACCGCCAATCAATTGTAATTCAATTCTACCTTCTGGATAACCTAGCGCAAGCTCTTGAACTCTTGCTACCATTGCTGTTACAGCCTCATCAATTCCTGTACCATCTATATGAGCAAGGGCAACTGCTCCTGAACCTATTTTTTATTTTTTTATTTTTTATTAAATTTAATTTAGAAAAAAAAAAATATCATATTTTTCTTCCAAATTACCTGAATGTCTTACTACAACAATTATGCATGTCGTTGCATCATCAGATCCAATTATATTAACATTTTTATCATGTGGCGCTACAGCCGCCATTTCTCTCTGACCAACATATAATAAACCTACTGGACCAACAGTTTTTGTTGGTATTGATAACAATTGTGTTGCATAATCTCGATAAACTGGATGTTGTAAAAATAGTGTGTTTGTATCAACAGGACATTCATCCTGTAAAACACCATTCAAAACTAGAACCATTCTGTAATAAATTTAAAAAAAAAAAAAAAAACACAAAAGTGATTATTATGGTTTTTTTAAAAATAATACTAAAGATAAATTAAATAAATTATAATAAAAACATATTAAGTAGTTTAGAAAAACGAGAAGAACAGTGATAACAAAAGCAGCTTACTGGTTCTGAAACATAATTAAGAAATATGCGAATAATAGAGTTGGGTAGAAACATTGTGTGGATACTCCCTCAAAGAATGATGTGGAAAGGATTCCCAGAAGCAAAGATTTTTCGTGCAACCAATTTATAGACAACTTGACCTATTATGAGAAAAAGATTTTTTTCCAGAACTGAAGTATTTTTGGCAGAATTATACTACATACTTAGTTTAGCACTCGTAATGTACTTGAAAAGATTTTTAAAATTTCGCAAATTATAAGGTGTGATCCAGGAACAAGAGAAGACAAAATCAATTAGTCTGTAGTAACTGAAAAACATGAAAAAACGACATTCGACTCGGCCGGGAATCGAACCACGGAACCTTTTCTTTGTCGGAGAAATGCTCTAACCACTGAGCTACCGAATGCCATGTCGTTTGCTGTTCTTAGTTACCACTTAAATCATTGATGAAGAATACTCAAACCTCCTAGAAGTCCGTAATAAAAAAAGCCTGGAGGGCATGGAGAACTCTTCTAATTTTCAAAGAGAGCCATTTTTTTATAGTGGATTTGATTGGTTGTACACATGTGACTTGTTGAATTATTATCAAATTTTCTGGCAAAAAATTAAACATTTTTTGTACTTTTTTCGAATGACATTGAATAATTATTTTCATAATTATTTTTTTTTTTCATATAATCAATTCTACATTTTTTTAATATTTATTATTTTTTTTAAATTTCATATTTCAATTTAATTTCACTAAACATTGACCTGATCACAAATTTTCACTTTTTGATTAATTTAATGCTTATATAGGTCGAGTTAAATTCCTATATTAATAATATGTGCCATGTACGTACTTTAAAAAATATGTGTTTTTGCACAAAAGTATGTTATGCATATATTTCTTTTAGAAAAAAATAACACATTAATGTGTAATACATTGAATATATGTATGCACATGTGACTGTATTGTAATCAAAAAGGATTATATTAAAAATATTTAAAAAAATAAAGAGAAAACAAGAAAAAAAAAAGGAAATAATATAAAGCATGTATTATAATAAATTTATTTTATAAACACACATATGTACATATGTATAATCGAAGAAAATAATTTATTTAAGCAGTCAATTCCCTGCTGATTAAAATTGGTAGTCACTGATCATAAATTTGAAAATGACAATTCATTATATGCAGAATACACAATATAACATATCTTACATAAAAATATATGTATATGTACGAGTA
The DNA here is from genome assembly GCA_939192795.1 of Bombylius discolor. Classification (NCBI taxonomy): domain Eukaryota; kingdom Metazoa; phylum Arthropoda; class Insecta; order Diptera; family Bombyliidae; genus Bombylius; species Bombylius discolor. The sequence continues at coordinate 8,333,330 of OW584243.1, read as the reverse complement.
CATATGTTACATATCGTACACAAATTTATTTCTTCATTGAGTATGAATATACGTTAGTCGTGTAAAATATACATACATATATGTGATTATTATTAATCAGTAGTGGTCAAATTATCCCTTTTTTTTTTCAATTAAAAAAAAAAACTGTGATTGTATCTTGTGTATGGTTCAAGATTTTTGAAGAAAAAAAAGTATAAGGTGTTTATTTGAGTCGCTCAGAAGCCAATGCGGTTAAGTCCATTTTTACAAAAATCAGAAAATATCAAAAAATGGACTTAACCGCATTGGCTTCGACCGCATTGGAGCGACTCTTATCAATTAAGATTTAATAAATTTAAAGATTTGTCATCTACAAATCCGATATTGTTTGATTTTTTTTTTTTTTTTTTTTAATGTGAAAGATTTCTTTTTACTGGCCCACATTTTAATAACTCACATTCTAATGGAAATATTATTTCGGTATTAGTGCTATACTTATATGTATATAAAATTTGAATTTCATAGAATGTTACTGTCTGAAGAAAGTTTTATAGGATTACTTAAAATGAAAAATGTACAAAAACTACTAAATCAGAACATTTAGATGATCACTCAATATTTTCGTTACACTTTTGCATGATCAAATTTTTTTCATTTAACAAAAAAAAACACCCTGTATTATACTCTGACTTCTGAAAAGTAGAAAAATATATACACGTGTATCTGAAAACAGTGTTATATATTTTTTTGTTAACATAAAAAAAAAATTAGACTTTTTTTTTAAAATTTTAATAATAAATTTAAAATGTAATTTAATAACCGATTCTCAAAATAATATATTTCAGTTTTGCATTGTTAAGCAGAAATTTTTGAAATTTTAACAAAGCAATTTTCGTGCTGTGAAACATTGAATTCTTATAACAAAATGCAAATTACAGAAAAATAAAGTGAGAACCAAAAATCGACACGATTAACCAAATTTTTAAAATTTTTGATGGAAAAAGTTCTAGAAAAATCAAAGTTATAGAACATATATATACATTTCTGTGGCAATAAGAAGTAAAAGCGTACCTTGAAATATTTTTTTTTTATTTTTGCATTGAACATAAATACTCAATTCTATATGTATGTATTTAAGTTTTGATTTTATTTCTAAAAATTTTTTTTTGTACACACTTCATTGTTTTACTAGAAAAATCGAATTATGCAGCTTACAGCTGTACTCCTTGATACCACATACATATATGTATGTATGTATGTATGTATATTGCGAAAAGTAAAAATAAAATAAAAAAAGAAAAAATAATTTTCCATACGATAGATTTTTTTTTTTTACTTTTATTTTTCACATACATAGTACAAAAATTGATTGACTGGCACATGTCATTAACAATTATATTGTACTTGATCTATCTGAATTATTAATTGTGTATAAATTCAATTTATAATTTAAAGAAGCATTAAAATTTCCTATTTTATTTTATATTTTTAAAATGTATCTTTTCAATTTGATCATTTAATATTTTATTTACTTTTTACTCGTATATACACAACATATTATTATATGAATTAGCAAATAATAAAGATAATTTCTCTTATACTTAAATTTTTTATTTAATTTTTTAATATTCAATTATGATGTATATGTACATAAAGTAGGTAGGTATTATCTATTCTATAATGTACTAATGTACATATATGTATGTATGTTAAATCTTTAATGTTTTACATTTCTAATTTATTGTACATATTTTTCAGTTTATAAGGACTTTTTGATTGAAATCGATTTGTTGCATTTTATATTATATATTATATACGACTATTAAAGTGCATACTTTTAAAAATATAATATTACAATAATGTAAGAATAATTTTTATACAGATAATAAAAAAAAATGCTTGATCATAAATGAAATGCTCTCATTCAAGTCATGTTAAATATGTATACAATTTAATACACTATAAAGATGAATTGGATCAATGCAAAAAATAATACTGAAAAAACAAAAAAGATAGACAAACATAGGAGATAGATATATTTAGAATTTTTCATTTATTTTCTTCATTTTTTTTAGATGCACAATATATTAGAATTTTTTATTTTTTTTATATTGGTGTTAGTAATTATGATGATGATGATGAAGATGATGATAGTAATGACGATCATTCTTCATCAATAATTTTGAAAAAAAAAGGTATAAAATGGTATCGTTATATCTACATTAAGTCGTTTTATTGATGGCTTTTTTTTCTATTCATTTAAGTACCGTAAAATTGTATTTAGATGCGCCATATGTACATATAACATAACTATATGATCAAATAAAAAATTATATGTAGGTATAAACAAATGTAAAAATAAATAAAAAAAATAATCAAAAAATATTTGAAGAAAATAAAAAAAAAAACTAACAACATTTTCTTGTCTATTCATATGTAGATATGTTATAGATACGATTTTTATTTTTCAATCTTATATATATTATTTCTATATGTCATGTTTAAGAAAAGTATAAAGATCCCTGAAGAAAAACTATTTTTGCGATTATATTTGGCATTTAATTTACTATATAGTTCTATAATAAACTATTATAATCAATAAAGAAATAAATAAAAGCAAGATCAACAAAAAAAACACAAAAATATAAAACTTAAGGATGATGATGATCATAATCATCATTATCATGGTCTTAAAGAATCTTAGACATAAGTCTTTTAACTGTGTTTTATTTAAACAAAAAAAAGATGCAATATATGTAAGTATTCTTTCTTTCTTTATTTTTTTTTTTTATTTTACAAATAATTTTCGAGAATTATATTGTAACAAGTACACAATATTAGATAGACAAAAATCACACAGTTTAAGTTCAGCCCACCTTACACTGTTATTTAACCCTTTTATTATACATATTTAAAAATGTAAATATTGTTATTTTCTTGTTCAAAATTAAGATAAAAATAATTTACAAAAATTTAAGTCTTTTGTATTATTTTACTTAAATGTTAAAACTTTTTTTTTCTAATGCCATTCAAAATTTATAACTTTAATTTGTAAGTGGACATTTGTCATTTAAGGGTTAATAACATACAATATAGGTATATGCATTTTATTTGTTGAATTGCATCTTGTAAATACATACATATGTACATAATTTACATGAGTTAAATTATTTCGCATTTGTAGTACATTTATAGTGTTGTATAGGGTACCAGTTTCATTTATCATCCTTTTTAGAAAAAAAAAAAAAAAAAGGATTAAAAATCTGGTTGTTCCATTCGATACGAATTTTATTTTGAAATAAACAATAAATAAATTTTGCTTTAAAATTTATGTGATTAAAATCAAATTATTTCTTCAATAAAAAGCGTTCATTTAAATGGCCAATATAGGGTTAGTTACCCTATTATGAATTGTAGGTATTTCAACGAGTTAAATACATTTGGAAAAAAGTACATATCAAAAGTTATGCTTTTTTACAAATAACGTATATTTTAAAATATGTGCATGCATATATACGAGTATACATAGGACTAGCTAACATGTATATTTTATTATTATTATATTATATGTATATAGTAATGTGAAATATGCATAAGCCACATACAATGTTCTACTCGCAAAGACCATACAATAAAGATTCATGTTTTTTGCTTGTTCACGTTGTGAAGGCTTTTTTATTTACAGCGATATTGTTCTATGCTATCTACGTTGTCATCTTTTATTTAAAAACTATTCCTTCTCGTTGAAAACCTAATCAACAGATAGATTATCGGATCATCATACAATTTTTTTTTTCGTTATATTATACAAGTTTATCACACATAACATATATGTATGTTTAAAATATTATTTCTATACATACATGTATTCTTGTTCTTACACAATTACATAACAGGCTTTTTTTTAAAATTTTTTTAAAACTTCTAATTACAGCATATCAACAATATTATTATTGAATTAGCTTTTATCAATTAATTTTTAATATAAAATTTATATTAACAGAAAATTTCCTGAGTAATCTAATATTTTGAACTACCGTTATTCATCTAATATTACAGTATTGTAAAACCCATGAACTTTATTTGAAGCCAGTTTCTGAGTGAATATTGAAATTTTTTATTAGTAGAACTTTCAAACTGTTGCACAGTGGTCCAAAAAGGGTCATTTTGTGGTCAAAATTATATATCTTCGAAAAAAATTATTTTGAATAAAATTTTTGTATTAAGAATGGAATATAACTTAAAAATGAACAAAAAAACAAAATTTTCAATTTTCATGTAAAATTATTACAGGGTTTTATAGACATAATATTATGTATACACAGGGTGTTTCATATCTGATGGTAAAAAAATATACAGAGTGATAGACCTCGTCGAGACTAACAAAAAATTGTATGGGAGAAAAGAGTTTATTTTAACCGTTTGGCCGCTAGAGGGCGCTTGATGTTTTTGGCTCAGTTTTCATGAAACACCTTGTTTCTCGAAAACCGTAAAACATAGCGGAATTGTTTGTTTTAAAAGTTAATAGAGAATATTCTGCCCTTTTCATTGATGCCCACTAGGTATATAGAATTTTTTAAGAAAAATTTGACTATTACAAGTTTTCCTTCAATTATATACCTATCCTTCATAGAATTTGAAAAACTAAAATCAATTTTTTTCTACTCACTTCTATCTTTTGAAGACATAATTATCACTTTTTTATAAACACTATGAAAAATATATAAATTGTTGTTTTTCACGTATGCTAATTAGCACTTAACACTTTACCCTTCAAACAAGGAGTGATTATATAGAATTGTGTGCCCTGTTTTTATATCCTGCTGCAGTTTTATGATCCTTGGAATGTTATCTTTAAAACCCAAGCACCATTTATCCCATTCTTTGACATCAAAAATTTGAATTTTGGCCAGCCTTTTGTACTACGTTGGACCACTGCACTGTGTGTTGAGAACGCTTTTCCACCTCAGTTTATCTACACCTACCTACCCCCCCTCTCTTCATATAACCTACAAAAGAAGAAAATGAAAATACCATCCATCAACACTTACTTTCTCCCCCCCCCCCCCCCCCCTTCTCATCATAACTCCATTCCCACCTTCCTTCCTCCTACATGAGCTAACGCTGTGCTAATTAAATACAGCAAAGAGATATCCCTTACTTTGTGTCTCATTTATAAATTTAACTATTTTCGAATTTTCTACTTCGATTTATCTTAAATTTGTAGACGGTATATTCTCTAAGGAAAATATCCTTTGAATAGGACACGAGTTAAAAATTGACAAAGCAAGATAAAAACAAAGATTTTTTTTTCGATCTGTAACTTTTTTTTTACTTGATTTGGTACAATATGAAACAAAGTAGGTAATTTTTAGAATTATTCGAATTATTAAATATTTTATTTTTTTATATTCTTTTTTAAATAATTGATAATATTATTGAAAGAGAACCATGAATACACACGAATATATGTATTTTTAGTAATTTTTTTATTTACTTTCAGAAGGCAACAGTCAACATATTGACTAAATTATATATACTGTCTTATTTTAAATTGCAAATTTGTTTTCATATGTAGGTATTATAAAATACATACTATTGTTATAAATCTATATATCATATTATTTTAAATTTAAATTTAAATTTAACATTCATATGTGTTGATATTTAAATAGATATACAATATTTCTTCACAAATGCGCATCTAATTATTTTAAAATTTAAATCATTGAAGAGTAGTATATTGTCGCCTTTCTGTACGTATTGTATAAGATACGAACTTTATTTTATGTGGGGTCGTTGGTGGTGAATTGTTAAAAACTAACTAATAAATGAATAGGTATATAACAATAAAAAAAAAAGTGAATGGAATTTTTATTTAAAAAGTTATTTTTAACTATCCTTTCACCATTTTAAAAATGACCCTTTTCCGGCACATATGCACATACAGCGATAAAAAAATTAATTGTCATTATAATAAGCCGCTGGTATGACTATAGAAAATTTGAATATGCATTATATGAAAAACATACGTATACATACATTTCAAAAGTGAATTACAAAAAATACATATATAATTATGAACAGAAACTTACAAGGAATAATAAATTATAAAAAAAATTCCAGTAAATTTTTAAAGACCAATTTTTTAGAAATTTGTGTTGGAAAATTTCTCTCAATTATCTATATTATTTTTGTCTTTCATTTTGATTCAATTTTAATTTTCCTTTAAAAATATCGAAATACGTATTTACTTGTATTTAAACTGATATTTTTATATCAGCTTATAATTGTACCTCTCACTTCAACTGGAAATTGTTGATTTTCTTTTACATATATTATAAAACCCGCATTTAAAAGATTACCATTTAGTAATTTGTCAAATACAAGGACTACTATATCCTTTACAAAGCTATATATCCTCAAAATTTCATTCATTTTGACCAGGACTCTGTTTGTATTTATCGCAAAAAAAAAACAAATACAAACAAACAAACAAAAAAATACTTTATAACAAATTCCTTTAAGGATTATTGTGTAAAAATTTCATTATATTAATGTAAAATGTGATAAATTTAATAATTACACAAATCCTTAAAATTAGAACAAAACAACAACAACAAAATTATTCAGTGTTTAAAATTAAAAAAAAATCACGTTAAATCTAAATTAAGAAATAAAAGATATTACTTTTTATAATCTTTAAAAAAATATACTTTATATTAGATATATCTTTTTTTTTTTTTTTTTTTTTTTTGATAACTTTAACTTCTTACGGTTATTTTTATCAGTTACTAGCGGCGACATACAGCGAATAATATGCATTGTTTATAATATTTAAATAGAATATGCATAAAAAATATACATACATTACACATAAAAAATATAGATACATATATATATGCATATATTAGTTTCATAGTTTCACGTCTAAATATAATTCATTACAGAAGGTATTGTAGTAACAGGCACATACCTATTTAATATTTCACTAAAAAAAAATAATCATAATAACAATAATAATAAATAAATAATAATAATAATGTACGTATGTACATACATATGTATATACTATTATATGTGTGTTGTGCATATATGTATGTAAATAATATCTTTAAAAAATAAAAATAATAATAAAAAAGTTAAAATAAAAGGATTTTCAAGTATGTGATGTCTTATACTAAGAAAATACATTAAAAAAAATTACAAGAGAATATGAAATGAAAAGAGTATTAAGAATGCATCATAGAACATTTTATAGTATATAGTTACGTTAGATAGATATAATTGATATAAGATGTATAAAAAAATGTAGTTAGAAGGTAAAACAGAAAAAATAAAATAAGAATGTTTATATTGTAGATATACTTGAGAAAAATGTATTATAATAGTATTTATAATAGCATAATAATACTACACTGTGTAACATCGCACGTCCAATATTGGTAGATGGATAAATATACTTTTTTTTGTCTATTTTTTTTTTTCTTCCAAACTTAACTAACATAAGAAGAGACAAAACAACACAGTGACTAGCGAAAAGAGAATCACGATCCCGGAAGAATCATATGCTTTAGCAGATTTGATGATTTGATTTCCAACTAAAAATGTTAGTTATATATCTAAAATTAGATATATAAACATAGTCTATCATATACGTTTACGAATATATATTTATACATAAATATGTATATTTTAGTCAATTTTATATCTATTTTTTTTTTATAAGTATATCTAAGTACCTATATAAAAAGAGTATAAAATATCTTTTTTATTTTCTAAAAAAATTTCGGTTTTATAGTGCTGCACTTATTGTTGGTGGCTGTGTTTTAATAAAATTAAAAACAAAAAACAAAAAAAAACAAAAATAAAAAGAAAACGCGACTATGTGCAATACTTACTATTTAAACTTCAGTTCAGACCCATAATTTCCCGCGAAAACTATGTGACTGAACTCCCTTTTAATTCATGTTTTCGGTCTATGTCGACCCTATCTAGATCTTTTAAATTATCCATTGCATGGGCAAAGCAAGTTAGTTATGTTTGCTTGTGGCAATCTTAAAATAAAAATCATACAAACATATCCTAAGAAAATATGTTAAAAATATAAAAAAAGGAACAAATCAACTGCTATATACATTTTATATACATATTTGTACGATGAAATGAATTAAAGTTGAAATAAAGCTTGACTTTAGAAAATCACAAAAAAAAAATGCACACATAAAATAGCAAATCAAATAACACAAAAAAAAATAAAAAAATAAAAATCCTATAAAGAAAAGACAATACAGTAATACAAACAAACAAAAAAAAAATAATAATAAATAATTGTTAGAAAACGGTCTTTAATTATATTCTGTCGAAATTGCACGAAATCGTTGCAGAAAATCCCAGTAGCCCCTTTTGCCATATCTCAACATATATATTATTATATTAGATAGATTACTTCTATTTCTCTATAGATGTTAAATCAGAAAAAAAATTTTGATATTCAATATTGTACATATGTACATATTTATATATATATGTATATACATTATGAAATGCACCTACGAATCTATTATAAATTTCAACTTCCAACTATTTTATTTTTTCGATGTCTAATCCATAAACTTAGAAAGAATCTAACTTTAAAATAATATAACTACCATAAGATATTATGTTGTATCTATATTTTGTTTGTTGTTGTTTTTTTTTCTCTTGATATCTAAATAGCTATACAACAACAACACAATTATAGTATACAATAAACTATCGTCCAATCAATGTCTCTTCGTTTTCTAATGACTTATAAACTTATAGAATATATGGTTTGAATCTTTGGATTAATAACAAATGCATCAGCTAACAAATCAACAAAAGTAATTGCTGTACAAACATAAAATAATATAACATTATATCACAAAAATTGCAATAACAACATACAACAAAACAGTACTCAAAGTCATATTATGTTTAATAAAACAAAAAAATTTATAAATATGTATGTATGTATGTACATACATATGTATGTACGAGTATATGTATATACAACAAAGTAAAAAATTGAAATAAAATAACAAGTAAGTAAGTAAGTAAGTACAACTAACTATGTATAACTAACTATACCTATTATTGGAAATATAGAAAAATATAAGCAAATATTACAACTGCATCGAATAAAACAATCTTTTAAAAGTGCTGGGAAAATCGATCTTATATACAATTCATTAGTTGCACATTAATTATTCGAAAAACGAAAAATGTATATTATCTATGTATATGTGTAAAAATATGTAGGTATGTAATAATAGCCACAGAATCACATAGATCCAAAAAAAAAAAAACAATACATGACTAAGAGTACGATACTCAGATATAATATACAACAAAAAATTTAGATACTTATATCTAAATATATACATAATTAAATATATATATGTATACATATTATTAGAAGTAATATATAAATTTTCTTTACTTTTTAAGTAAAATTCATAAATAAAATAAATCGATACGAAATAACAACAAAATAAATGGAAAAATGCTAAAATTTTACTCATTGATCGTCAATAATAATAATGATAATCTTAAGAAAAATATATATTTTTCACTAATACTATTATATTGGAATTCTATATGGATCGCATAGTTAATATAAGTATTAACAGATATCAACAATTATTTTGTAATTTTTTCCTTTTTTTTTTTTCAAGTCTTTTCAACTTTTCATCACTATGATTTATTATCAATCATCGTATCTTTTTTATACGTAAAAATATTATGTACATACATACATAAATATATATTTAAAGAGAACATATACCTACATATTTATGTATAAAATTAGATATATGAAAAGTCATTAAATTAATAAATAAGTCTAATTGAAACAACATGTAATTGCGAAAAAAATTAATAATAATAACAATAAATAAATAAACAAATATATAAAAAAAAGTAATAAAACCACATATATATGTACATATAAATAAGAATCTTGGAAATCATTAATTCACCTTTTTTTTTCTCAATAATTTTACACATTTACATGCAACTTTGTAACTTTATTTGCATTAACCCATTTCCTACCAAATTTTTGTTCTGAGGAGCAAATGTTTTTTTTTTAAGTAAATATAAATTAGACTTACGAGGGCAGGTTAAAAAGTTTCGAGCCTAACATAGAGACTGTACTGTACTCAATTTTCCAATTTCCAGCTATTTTAAGTTTCAAGTCAATCAACCATTTTACATTTTTGTTTGGCAGTCCATTAAAGTAAATTGCAAACATTATTTTTGAAAATGGAAAAAGTGGAATTTCGTCCCGTCAATAAATATGTTTTTAAAAAAAAATTACGTGCAATAAATTAGACAGGGTAGGAAGATCGATAAAATATGATTCGCTCACAAGTGAATGAATCGCAGGAGAATTTTATTTTTGATTCGCTCACGAGTCACGAATTTAAAAATTAAGTTCCCTTTCAAAATATGATTCATTCGCGAGCGAATCGAATAAAAAAGGAATCAAAAAATATAATTCGTGAGCGAATCGAAAAAAAAGGAATCAAAAAGAATCATTCGTGAGCGAATCGAATTAAAAAGGAATCAAAAAATATAATTCGTGAGCGAATCAAAAAAGGAATCAAAAAGAATCATTCGTAAGCAAATTTTTTTTTTTTTTTTTTTTTTTTTTTTTTTTTTTTTTTTTTTTTTTTTTTTTAATAACTAAATATTCAATTCTTTGTCATACAACACATATTTTGAAGAATCAAATATTTTTGCTTTATCTATATTTTCAAAAATATTTTTTTAATTAACTAGAGGTATATATAAAAAATCACAAAAAAAATTAAGAAATTTTCTACTCTTTTTCATGTAATGAACACTGTACTTGTACTTTGTCTAGTATAAGACGCGAATCATTCGCGAATGATTCGTTTTTGATTCTTTTTCATTCGTGAATGGAATTTTTTAAAATTATTCCATTCGTTCGTGAACGAATGAAACTCGAAATAAAAATTTCATTCGTTCCTTGGGAACGAATGGAAACTAAAAAATTCCTTTTTAAACGAATCGCTCACGAATTTAAAAATTTTTGAATCGCTCACGAGTGATAAAAAAAGGAACGAATTGAATTTTTCAGTTCGCGAGTGATATTTTTCCGTACCCTGAAATTAGATTAACATTAGGGAACTCTTCTCTATCAATTACAGATATTAAACTCTGGGTTGCTAAATTTAAAATGGTTCGAATGAACACCAGATTATGAACCATGTAGTAAACGTCCCGTTAAAGTGACTATTCTCAAAATAGTGAAAAAAAATTTATAAAAGCGTGATAGATAGCAGAGGCTTCAAAACATATCAACAAAATGTATTCACAATATTTTACACAAACATTTAAACATGATAAAACTGTATGCAAGATGGGTAACTAAAAAACAGTAACGAAAGGACAGATTATGTGATGGCTAAAATCCATGAATAAAGTTCAAACTGCTTCCCTATCTACTTTACTCGCCAAATTTAGTTTCAAGGGATTTTCATTTGTTTCCTAATCCTAAAAATGCCTGGGACGTAAAAAAGTTCGCAGGCGGCAATGAAGTTATTGACGTTTTTAAAATGTATTTTGAAGACCTCCACTAATCAGCTTTTTAACCCGGAATAACTGCTTTAGAACATCGTTGGCAAAAGTGTATCAATCTTAAATAGAGTGTATATTGGAAAATAAAAAACAATAAAATTCAGAAAAATGTTGTTTTCTTAATCAGGCCCGGAACTTTTCACCCTATTTTTGTATACATATTATATGTATATTATATGTATGTACCGTAATATACCTAAGTAAAGTCAAAAGTTAGATAGAAAATTTTTTTTTCTCTCACCCTCAGAACTTTGGCAAACATATCTACTATGTACATGTGTTCGATATTTTTTTCTCTATCTAATGTTTACAAAAACAACTTATAATTAAAATACAACAAAATAATAATAAAAAGTAGAAATTTAAAGAAAAAACTGTAACTATCTACAATATAAAAAATATACTTTGTATTAAGTTTCATGTGGCTAATTAAAATGACATAGATATATTAGATAATATCCTAGATGAGTGTAAGTTTAACAATAATTCTATAGAAAAAAAAAACATTGTGATTATGCACTTTTATAAAAAAAAAAAAAAAAAAAAAAAATTAATGATTAAAATGAATATTACCTTTAGCAGAAGAGTTGTAATAGTAGATGTTTAGAAATTTACTGAAAAATTTAAATTAATATATTTAAAAAAAAAAATATACATATGTATGTATTCAACATGCTTCTGTTAAAAAATACTATTATCATAATTAAGAATGAATGAATAATGGTGTACATATTACATTTTATTTAAGACATCAAAATTTCAATGATTCTTTTTATAAGTATTTAAATATCAAGTATTAGCTAAAAAATAATAATATCATGATTATAAGTTTGTTATTAATTTGCAATGATTACACTGGGGAACAAAAACAATTTTTTTCATTCGGCTTAAGTTTTGATATTAAATTTATTGTATACTAACATAGTAATTAATTTGCCTATAGTTACTTTGTTTGAATTGACTCTAGTTCTCAAGATAAACTGTATTTTCCAGATTTAAGAAAAAAGTAAAATTTCCACTAATCTACCTTTTTTAACTGTTTTTTTCTTGGTATAATGTAGCAAATATTTATTGTTATATCTTTGTTTATGAATCTATTTGGTAGTCTGTTATTTTTTATATTTTTCTAGAAATATATATACAAAATATAACCCTTTGACATCAATAAGATACCCAAATAAAGTACAATTCCTATGTTTAATATTATGTACAAAAAAAAATTACCTGCATTGAAAAAAAATGCAATAACACGTAAGACAATAGCGATAAAATGTGAGGACAATAATTACAATTGAATGTTTAATACCTAATTTATGTGTCAGGTATGTAAAAAACAATAAAAATGAGAAAAAACTGGCCGTCGAGCTAATATTATTCATGAACCTCTTATAGGTCGGAAAAAAATTATTCTTCTGCCACTCCATATTAAGCTTGGACTTATAAAACAGTTTGTAAAAGCCTTGGATAAGAGTGGTGATTGTTTTAAATATATTTGCCAAACATTTCCTGGCCTCAGTATAGAAAAATTAAAAGCAGGCGTCTTTGATGGACCACAAATTCGAACTCTTATAAACGACAATGATTTTGACAAACCACATGACTCCGGTCGAATTGAAAGCACGGACAAGCTTTGTGTCAGTTGTGAAAAACTTTTTGGAGAACCACAAAGCAGCAGAAATTATTCTGAAATAGTCACCAAAATGCTTGGGACTTTTGAAAAACTGGGGGCTAATATGAGTATTAAAATTAATTTTTTGCATAGTCATTTGGATAGATTCCTGAGAGACTATAGCTAGGAACAAGGGCAGCGGTTCCACCACGATATCAAGATAATGGAGGAAAGGTATTAATGCCGGTGGGATCACCATATGATGGTGGACTACTGCTGGGCCTTACAAAGAGATTATCCTGACCAGAAACACGCCAGACGATCACATAGAAAACGTTTTTCTTGATTTTAATTTTTTTTTTTTGCTTTTATTTCATTAATTTAATTTAAATTAAGCAATTGCTGTTAAAAAATAAAAGTTTAAAAAATTATATTAAATTTTCTTTTGATTTTATTTAATTTTATTGTATTCTCATTATAAGTAGATTGTCTTTATCTCAAAAACTAGAGTCAATTTGGCAAATCTGATATTATTTTCGTGTTCAGGAGACCACATTTACCTAAGATCGACTCCGAAATCCCGTGCCGCAAAATCACTGTTCGCCAGTGTTATTTTTCAAAAAAAAAAAAAAAAAAAAAAAAAAAAAATCAATTAAGGCCTTGTTATTTTGGTAATTAGAAGAAACAAAGAAAAACAAAAGTTCCTAAGAATTTCAAAACATTTTTTATTTGCCAATCTTGCAACCAACAACGATTTTACATTGGAGAAGATTTAAAAAAAAATCATTCGAATAATTAAAGAAAAAAGAAAAAAAACTTAAAAAAATATATATACCTATATAAAAATATAAAAATGTTACAAAATTTAAATTTTTACACATAATAATAATAAAGAATATTACTACATGTTTATCACTTGACATAAATTACAAATATTTATATAAGTTTCATAATCATTAAACGTAATATGAATATATATAAACTTTAGTTACGTTAATATGTACATACATATATTAAATATTATTTAGACACAATTTTGCACAAATATAATTTGCCAAAAGATAGGTGTTAAAAAATAATATGATGATGTTAAACAAGTTTCTAATAGTAATAATAATAATATTAAAAAACAAGAGTCATTTTATTATGCATATAAAATATCTATATATAGGTACGTATATACTTCAAATGAAAAAGAGAAAAAAAATAAGTACAAATTTCTTTCACCTTGTGATTTTTTTTTCTTATTTTTTTTTTTTTTATTATTATTTTTTTTTTTATTATTATTTTTTTTTTTTCAAATTAAATCACAAGAAATGACCCATAACAACGTATACTGTATTGGTACGTATAATATACGTACATATTTACATATGTTTAAGTTTAAGCATAAAAACTTTTTACGGAAAGTATATATTGTACATATACATATGTAGATATACATAAATATATGAATGAATATGTCATGGATTGAAATAGACCATAACTGATTATAATGATTGTTATTATACATACATATATTTAAGTTTTTCTTCATTTAAACATATTTACATTATATATGTACATGGTATAATGATAACTACAATATTTCAAGTAAGATGAAAAATTAAATGAAAAACATAAGAAAATCATAAAATAGCAATATTTGATGAGGCGTCTAATCACGGAAATTGCTGTCATTTCCTGTGCTCTAAAAAAATTATGATTAATACATCTTATATATACTATGATACTTACAAAAATATGTACATATCATTTCATATTATCTTATTTTTAAAGAAACAAAAAAAAATAAACTTATTGATCCAACCACTTAATAATCGGTTGTTATCAAGATATGTACGAGTATACGAGTATACAAAATTCAGAATACCTTATTGAAGAAATATATACTGATTATATTTTAGATACACAAAACAGATAAATATACAAAGATATATAAATGTATACGTATATGAAGAAACTATAATGATTAGTTGCGCATTTTTATATGTTTAATATGTTATTAAATAATTTTTTAAGCTATCTCTGTTAAAAATTCAAGTTAGCATTTCTCATGAATGTATCCAGAAAAAAAATATCTGTACACTTACATTGTAATCTTTTACATATCACTGCAAATGTAAAATATCTAATCGGATATCTAGTAATTCTTCATCGTTTTTTACACATTTACCATTATGTACATCTTACATTTTTTTGAAATTCAGAATTCCACAATTGTGAAATTATTATCGCACGTATGCAATGGAAAAAAAAAGTACATAAGAATCTGATTAAAAGTAGCTTTAGAATAGATACATGATTTTTTTATATGATTTTCTAATTTTCATTGAAAACTTTTTTTTATGTGTATCGTTTTTCAAACAAGATATCATTGATTCTTTATGTGACATTTGATAGTAATTTTCCAAATATCTTCTAAAATCCTATTTGATGTTCCATATTATATGTAATTTGATACATTTTTATAAACTTTAACGCTTCACTGTGAAAATCAAAAGAATTTGAATTATACTGTTATTTTTTGTTGCATTCAGATAGACACATATACATATATACATTTATGTATACACATGTGCATATGTACATACATATATATTTTTTTTTTGTAATTCAATTCCAATGTCCAGAATAATATGATGATGAAGTAATCAACTTCAATATCAATCTGACAAGCGATTGGAAGGCGCTTAAACCAATGGCGACAAAGCAAATTATTATATTGAATTGATCAATAATGGTTGATTGCGATTATACAAAAAAAAAGTAAATATTTTAAATAATATACACAAAAGAATATAATATGACAATATATACATATATGTACATATATAAAATTGTTGTATTACATATGCACATATAAAATAACTATGTAGATTATTGATTGCACGAAAACAAAAAAATCAGAATTGAAATAATAAATATCTACTTGAATAATTTAAATATATTAAAAAAAATTATAAAATGTTTTTATACGTGCAAAGGTTTTCATATACATATGAGACAAAAATTTATTTAAAATGCACAAAAAGGAAAAAAGAAAAAAGTAAAAAAAGCGTTAAGTATAAACTTTTTTTTGTTGTTGTATATTTGTATTTTGTAAATACCTAATGA